>MKYO02002116.1:155301-201004 GCA_002013955.2 Citrus medica
TATATATATATATATATATATATATATATATATATATATATATATATATATATATACACGAAGAGATTATGCGCACATCAAAGAAGAAAAAACATATGTAATACGCATACACGTTTCATTTGTACGTATAAGATACATCGCGTGCCTCACGTGTGAATTATTTATGTTGATCAATGAATGGTTATGTGCGATAGTTATTCAATTTACTTACTAGCTGTTCATACTCGGTGCACTTAGAAAAATTATTACGAGAATTGTGAGACTTTTGCAGGAGGAATTATTTATTTAGTCAATTTTCCACAAAGAGCATTAAGATTCAAGAACAGGATTAACTAGTCATTAACAATAATAAAATTAAATATATCAAAATCAATTAAAAAAGTTATTGTGTATGGATAATGCATCAATTTGTGTGATGAATAATGGTCGAGTGATTGTTCGAATAATTTTTTTTCTTATACCCCAATATTTACAATTACATCGTAACCCATTTTACTAGTTTATATTGAATATCATACTATAATTCATATTACTGGTTTACATTAGATCTTATGAAAGACATATAGACCACCCACATTTTCTAAAAGAGAAGACCGTTAAAGGCCCAGTGGTTGATTGTTTGAATAAGTTATTATCTAAATCCCTAATAAAATGAAATGATGTTGTAGTATGTAAAATAACAAAGTAGATAGTTAGATCTCTCTCTCTATGTGTGTGTATTTATGTTTGGAGTTTCAAGTAATTACCATATGAATATTGTCTGTGTAAGATTATTTGCACTTAAAAAATTACTCAGAAGGTTCATTTTCTCAAAACACCCATTTTCAAACTTAAAAAATTGAATTTTTACTCTAAACACTCTAATATTTCCAATATTGCCTAAATTTGAATCATGCATGTCTTCTACTTTAATTAATTATTTACTATAAATAAAATGATTTCAATGCCAACTTTAATCAATGTTCTTTCAAGTCGTGCCTATTTATATATTTTGGATTGATCTTTTAATATGTGTTATAGATATATAACAATAATAACAAGAACAACAATTATAATAAGTATTTATAACGACTGCAGACAGATAACTAAATAAAAAACGTATATTTATATTTTTAAAGATCAATTTCTTAGTTTTTATTCTCGTCAATTTTGTTGTCTGGCAAACCACACGTGGGAAGAAAAATAAAATCTTCTTCATTTTGTGTAACATAGCTCTTGATTAGCGAAAGAAGATTAATTATATAACTTGCTATTTACGCAGGAGATTGATAGAACTTTAACCAAACATTGATTTGGGAGATGTCATTGCAAGCCACATCGTGTGTGATCTAAAATGCAATAATTTAAAATCGGTGCTGAACACCTTAAGGGGGAAAAAAGGTTGTTCATTTTCTTAATTATATATATATATATGAATTTTTGTGGAATACCTTATTGAGGAGTTAATATATTAATTTTTTATGCCTAAAAAAAATGGTACATTTAATTTTTCTAATAATGTTATTTTTTGGACATATATGAGCTTCCACAAAAATTGATATATATTTTTTTTGTTTTTATTTTATTTTTGGGGTTAAATTGATAATTTAATTTTTTTTTCTTTTTATTAATGTCTTAAAAAAATTATTGTAAGAGAATAATGTTATAAAAGTAAGTGAAAATAAATAAAAAGTATGGCCAGGGGTGTCAATATTTAACAGTACGAGTGTTTTAAGGTACTTTTAAAAATATAAGAATTAAATAGACATTAATATTAAAATATATAGACAAAACGAGTTTTTACCGACAAAGTAATAACAACCTACCTTGTTTATATCACCAAAAATAAACGATATACACACTAAGATTTTTGAATTAATAGAAATGCACAGAGTTAATGGTTACTACAAAATTTGAATTAAATTGCTTTTGTATGGTATGTCTGTTTAAATGTCAAGGTTCCTTAAGCAAACCGTATAACTCTTTTATTGAGTTACCAAAATAAAAGCCAAAGAGGGGAAAAGAGAGAGAGAGTTGCGAGACGTGTCCATTGATTTATGTCCGAAAGTGTTAAAATATGCGATTGGGTGATTAACTTAATCTTTACTCGTCTCTTAATTAATTATGTTTTATCTTGATATCGTACGACAGGACAGCTAATGCTGAATGTAACGCACGTTCAATAAAGTAATCAAAACCAACGGTTACGATAAGAGTTTGTGCGGTTTTAAATTGCTTGTTTATCCACAACAGTAGTCGTGTTTCTGATCAAAAGTCATCAGTCAGAGTCAATGATTCGTGGGGTGGTGATCTGAGGTTTTAGATCTTCCCCAATTTCTTTCCACGTGCTCAACATTGTCACCTTCTGTCAGAAATCTGTTATAAAATTGGAGCTCATAATTAATATCAAAGCCTCTTCTTTGTTATTAAAGTCCAGTAATCAGGCTTCAAAAAAATTATTAAAATTCAGCAGCTATTTAAAAAGTTATTATCATTCGGAGAGACAAAAAAAAAGAAGTGCATTGGCTTGTTTAGTAATAATAATAAATATAAATGCACACAACAAATAATAATAATGATGGTTCATTTTATTAAATTCAATGTTTGTAGTAAAAAATAGTGTCAAAACGAAAGCTAAAGAGCAACCAAAAACCAAAGCCAACAGCAACAACCAGACCACCACCAATCAATCCATCGACCGTTTGAGAAAGAGGAGTGAAAACGACGCGTCGTCGAACATTTTCTCTCTTCTTGAAGCAAACTCATCGTCCCTTGTTCACTTCGGATCTCTGCTTCTTAGCTTTATATTACGCAAGCCTAGCCTAGGTTTATTAAATTCTATCAGAACTTTTATTTATATAAGCATGTCATAGAGATCACTCTCCCATACGCCTCTGCTTTCTTCTTCTTCTTCTGCTCTGGTACTTCATTTCATTTCTTTTTTTTTTTTATTTTAGCTTATCGATCTAAATTTCGAAATTTAGAGTTTAATTTTCGTTTTTTTGTTTTATGTTTCGTCGCTATTTTCTACATGCATTGTTTTTATTGTTTTTTGGTTGTCAGTTTTCCGGATCCTATCACAATGGTGGTTTTCTGGCCAATCACGCCTGGACAGGTGCGGTGCCGTTTCAATTCCTCAGCATTATTCGATTCCTGCTAATTATAATTAGTTTCTTCCTAATCTTATTGTTTCTTGTGTTGTGTTTGATTAACTTTTTTTTTCTTTTTTTATTTCAGTAAAATGTGTTTGTTAGCTTTAGATCTTTTAGATGCAACAACTTCTGATAATTCTGCAGATTTTGCTTCATTTTTAAATTGATAATGCTTGGTGATTAGCGGAATCTGTGAGTGAGAGCAATTTGAGCACACTAGCAAAATGAGACTGTACACATTACAAATAAAAAAGAAAAGGAGAGAGAAAAATGCTAATGTCTAGTTTTAATAGAAGTTCTGAAGCTGATGGCAATCAGTTTCTGCTGCTGTTTCTGCATATTTTGTTTCATTTGGATTGTCAATGGTGTCTTCATTTTTGGTGTTCTGAATAAACTTTGCCTGACGTATGTAATGGAGTCTTTTGCTGCACATCTCAGGTGTCTTTTCTACTCGGAATTATCCCAGTATTCGTTGCATGGATATATTCAGAGTTTTTAGAATACAAGAAAGTTTCTTCTCATACGAAAGTGTAAGTTTCTTACCAAATGGATTGAAGTAGTTTGTTAACCTTGGTTTTGTCAGGTAATCCACTTTTATGTGTCTACATGGTGAATTGATGTTGCAAAATAGGTTTCTTTTTGGATGAAAAATATTGTTGTCACAGGTGTAGACTAAGGGAAAATTTTCCTCTCGTTTTTTTTTTTTTTTTTAAAATCGAAAATAATACTTTGAGATCTTGTGATATGTGTGCCTGGACAAAAATCTAAGTCACTGATACAATGAGTTGACTGGTATGTTTGGAGAATAAAGGGAAGGTAGAATCTAGACTATCAAGTGGTCAACATAAACATTTTCTAGTGCTGAATGAATTCCCTGGTTGCAGCCATTCAGACACCAATCTAGTTGAATTGGAAAAGGAGACCATCAAGGAAGATGACCGTGCTGTTTTATTAGAAGGAGGCCTTTCAAGATCAGCTTCTGCGAGGCTTCACAGTTCATCCATCAAAACAAACCTGATTAGGTCACTTCCTGTGATATGCAAAATGGTCGTGGACCTTCATGTGATTCTTGTATTAAAAAGTCTTTCTTACCTTCACCTATTCTTCTTCTAGGTTTATGACTATGGATGATGCTTTCTTGCTAGAAAATCGTGCAACTCTGAGAGCAATGTAAGACATATTATTTTGTTGAGGGGAAGAGGTTGCTGGTTACTCCTTTTGCTATACGTATATAAACTTCATGTATATTATGTAGGGCTGAGTTCGGGGCAATTTTGTTTTATTTCTACATATGTGACCGTACAAATTTACTTGGTGATTCTACTAAGGTACTTTTGTCCTGTTATTTATTTAATTTGTTTCTTTCATGATTTTGTTTCTGATTGGTTCGCACTCAAATGCTACACTCAAGTAAATTTTGCAAGTGGTTCCTTGACTTTGAAACATTTTCTCTGTCACTCTGATTTTTTTGTCTTACTTCTTTTCAACTATCTATGTCATGTGCATATCAACATATTGCTGAAATCCAGTCATCTTATTTTTTTCTATGAGGGAGAAAGGGAGGAAGTTGGGGAATCTAAATTGGCATTGCTAGTTTTGTTCCTCGGTTTAAGCTAAGCTTGTAATGCCCTTATGAAGTTGTTTGAAGCTGCAAATCTTTTAACCTTTTAATTGTTCTTGATGGATATCCTATGAGCTGTTAGTGTATACCCTGTAATTTTTTATATTTTGTCTTTTGATGGTATAGGTTGCTTAAGTTTTATGCAGCCGTAGCTTTTACCTGAAATGCAGTACAAGAGCAAATTATAAATATGGTGCTTCTTTAGAATAACTTGATGGTTGTTGGAATCATGGTTCACATTTGCCTGATAATGACAATGAGCTAGATGTCTATATTGTAAATTTGATATATTTGTTTCTCCTTCTTAATGTGCCTTTTCTTCAACAGAACTACAATCGCGATCTTTTCCTCTTTCTCTACCTTCTTCTTGTCATAGTTTCAGCTATGACTTCTTTGAAGAAACATAATGACAAGTCTCCATTCTCTGGAAAGACCATACAATACCTTAATCGACATCAGACTGAGGAGTGGAAAGGATGGATGCAGGCAAGTATTTCTTGACAGAACTTTTAAGTAATAAAGAAATATTCCTTTAGCATAATCTTGAGTGAAAAGAATAAAAATATTTTTTAGACCAAGGCTTAGCTCCACTGATTAGTGGGCAGCCTTCCCAGGACTTAGGTTTGGGTTCGAGTCTCGTGTAGTTTGTATGTGTTTAATTAATATTTTTTTTTTTGAATAAAAATAATTGTATGCTTTGCAGCCGCTTTTTGTTCTGCATTTACTTTGAATTATGGAAATTGGATTTTAATTTGCATTCTGTTATTCTTCTTGATATATTTATCTTGCATTTATGTTTTCATCTGTGTACAACAAGCATTATCTCTTGATGCTCTTCATCTTATTCAAGCTGAAGACAATATATATTTTTTTTTCAGTAACTGCACTGTAATTTTGAGAAAATCATATCAAGAAATTGCCAAACCACGAGATGGAATTAATTATGATATGTATGATGGTTATATGTTGAAAGAATAGAGTACATTACCATATCTTAGTTGGTTTTCGAAAAAGGGCTTGTTCTTACAGCTTTGCTTCATTTATCAACTAAATGATATATTCAACGTGCATGAGGACTTTAAATTGTTTTACTGGTGATTTTGTATTGTGGCAGGTCCTATTTTTAATGTACCATTACTTTGCTGCAACTGAGATATACAATGCAATACGTATCTTTATTGCTGCATATGTTTGGATGACTGGGTTTGGAAACTTTTCCTACTATTACATCAGAAAGGATTTTAGCCTTCCACGCTTTGCTCAGGTGATTATATTTATTCTAGGCTATTGCTACATTTCACTGTAATAATCATGACTTTTTTTTTTTTTTGGGTCTCACATGCTTTTACATCCTTATAATTTGATGCAGATGATGTGGCGGCTGAATTTCTTTGTGGCATTTTGCTGTATTGTTCTCAACAATGACTATATGCTGTACTATATCTGCCCAATGCACACGCTTTTCACCATAATGGTTTATGGAGCTGTCGGCATTTTTAACAAATACAATGAGATAGGATCGGTGATGATTGTGAAGATTCTTGCATGTTTCCTTGTGGTCATCTTGATTTGGGAAATTCCTGGAGTTTTTGACATCTTTTGGAGTCCTTTAACATTCATATTAGGTTGGTATCCTTGCAGATATCCCTAAACACTTATCTAGCAGAATCAGAGAGAACTCAATTTATACTCTGAAGTTTTGGTTTAATGCCCAATTTTGATTGTGTTTTATGGCCTTTGTCACTTTTCTGCATACCTTCTATATGAAGTTTTAACGGATTTTCTTGTTGATAGTTTTACCTTTTTCCCAAAAGAACTTAAATTGATTGTGGTTAAATCAAGTTGAATACATTGAATAAGTTCAAGTTGACTTGGATTTCTTGGAAGGTGCTCAACATTATAGTTTTTCCATTGGCAGGATATACTGATCCTGCAAAACCAGATCTCCCTAGACTGCATGAGTGGCATTTTAGATCTGGGCTTGATCGCTATATATGGATCATCGGAATGATATATGCCTATTATCATCCCACTGTAACTTCTTAATCTTTGGTGATCTTGGATTTTTGGTGTATTTATTTATTTATTTATTCATTTTTTAGTGTCTGGCAACAAACTACTAAATTTTTAAAATGTTTTAACATGTCAGGCTGAGAAATGGATGGAGAAATTGGAGGAATCTGAACCCAAGAGAAAACTTTCAATAAAAGCAGGCATCGTGACAGTTGCTTTATTTGTGAGTTGCATGCCTTTGTGGTCACAGTTGAATTGTTGTCTGCTTAAATATGATTGATTATCTTTTATCACCTTTCTAATTTCAGGATTTTTCTTATATGGTTTATTTTTAATTTAGGTTGGTTATTTGTGGTATGAATGTATCTACAAATTGGACAAAGTTACATACAACAAGTACCATCCATATACATCATGGATTCCTATCACGTATGTACTTTTTATGTTTTATTTTTTCTCTTTGGTGAAGCACCTATCAGGTAGTTTATACATGATGGCTTGTAGATATTCCTAAGGATTTTGGTTAAGTTTTAACTCAGCTTTGTTGTGATTCCAGTGTGTACATCTGTTTGCGAAATTTTACTCAGCAGCTTCGGAGTGTCTCTTTGACTCTCTTTGCGTATGTTCTTTAACCATTTTAACTAAATTATCTGACTTTGGTTAAGCTTAAATTATTTTATTTTGCATCCTTACCTGTTTTGTCTAACCATATTTTTGTGCTGTGGAATGGCTAAACCTTGTAATGCTAGGTGGCTTGGCAAGATAACTTTGGAAACATACATTTCACAGTTCCATATCTGGTTGAGGTTTGTGGACTAACTGTTTTGTCCTCATATTTCTTGTCCTTACTGTGCTTGTTTTGAATTGACTGGTATGATATATATATATATATAAATTTCCACCGGCTTTTTCAGTTTGTTACCTTGATATCACTCTCTCAGCTGAGGTGGAACACTGCATATTTGTTTTTGAAGTAATTAAAATAAAAGATTCTTGGGTCTAATATTCAAGTAAGCTAGCAAGTGTTAGGCCTAATTTCTTTCTAGTACATCATTTTTTTGTAGGGGGGGGGGGGGGGGGAGCCTAAATAAACATGAAATATAACATCATTTGAGCTTACTCTTGAAGTCTCCCAGAAAGCAAAGACTTCACTGTCAACTAGAATAAATGCACTGTAACTTATTCTACATATGTGCAGATCAAACACCTCGAATGGACAACCTAAATGGCTTCTTTCATTAATCCCAGAATATCCATTGCTCAACTTCATGCTCACAACTGCCATTTATGTCTTGGTAAGTAAATATTTCGTGAATTTTAAAATTACGCGAGCTGAGAGTTTTTACTAATCTTGTTTTCTTTGCATGATCCTGATATCTTGACTTGCTTCTACAGATATCTCATCGACTTTTTGAATTAACCAGTACACTCAAGTCGGTTTTCGTACCTACAAAAGACAACCGGCGGCTGCTATGTAATTTTCTTGCTGCAGTTGCCGTTTCCTTATGCTTGTATTGCGTCTCACTCATTCTTCTTCAGATCCCTCATTCACCGGTAAGCTTTTCAAAAGCGCCTAAGCAGGGAGAGAATTTTTGGAACAGTTATCATATGGCTTTGTTTGCTTTAAAATTATAACGAGTTATGTCATGTCCTGTGCTGAGTTTTGCTGTATTATTTGGAGCTGTAAGAGTACCTTACAATTCTCTTTTAACCTGCATATATAACTTGTGTTGCAAATTATTGTTACAGGCCTGACAAATTGAGGCGGAAATGAAAGTAGTGTAGCAGTTTTCTCTTGGACATACAAAATCAATTGTAGGTGGAGTGAAATAAGGGGACGTCGATATTGTTGTTTGCAGGTAATGAAGCAATTGTTTCTGCAATTTTGAGGAAAGATCCCCTCCATTGCGATGGCAAAGACAAATTATGTTGCAAATGGTAGAGGCAGGCAACGAGGGAGAGTAGAAATTTAATTTTTTCTGTAATATTTGTGAATTGCTATATATATCAATTTTTTTTTTCATTTTTTTGGGTCAATCATCAAAGAAAATGTAGGTTCATGAGGCATAGATTTTGTTGTTGGCATCAAAAGAAAACGAGACCCAATACGAAAGAAATTGTTTATTGTGAACTCGTCCTGTTACACGCCTTGAGCAACAGAAACCTATATATGTCAATACAAATTTCTTATCAATAATAGCCTTACAAATTTCTTGTTACCCGAACCTGTAAAATGAAGTAATGCCCGCAGTTTGTTCTTCAGACAAAAAAAGAAGTTTAAAAAAAAAAAAAGTCAGATTGAGGTGAGGTGGTTAGGGCATCGCAATGCAGAGGGTGAACCTGCAATTCAATTATAAGGGATCGCTCGGCATTTAAGTAAGGGGATGGAGGATTTCAATTAGTCTACATATGCATATATTGTAGATTTGTGATTTTAGTATCGATGTGAATTTTGGATGTAGGAAGCGGGAACTAAATTAAATCTTCTGATAGTAAAAAAATGAGCAATTCTTTTCCTCAACGCATAAAAAACTCATCTACCCAAAACTAAACAAAACAAAACAATATTCTTGGAATGAGTGTTAGGATATCCCTCAATACATATCTATTCCGAAGAGGAAAGAGAAAATAAACTTTGTGGTCACTTCACTCGTTGGTTGAGTTTTGTAAGATGTAAAGGCAAAACAAAGGATGGTTCATGGTTGGATGTAATTTGCAACCAAGGTAGCAGAATGGAATCAATTCCATATGAAGACAGAATGAAAAAACAAAAAAGGCCTTGTGGGAGGGGGGCTCTCAAAATCAACTAAAGACGCCAGGATTAAATTCTTCATCGCTAACGAATAAAATTCTCCACTCTCTTTATACTCTCAGCTTTGATCGTTTCTGTAACCGCTAGCTTCACCTTTGCCATGAGAGAACCTCAACAAGCGCAGCTCATGCTAGGTAACGTGACACCCTTTTTTCTTCTCCTTTTATCTGTGTTATGTAGAGTTATGGGAACATATATATAATTTCAAACAAATGGCTTTTGAACGCAATTTTAACCATTTTTTTTTTCTAAAATTTTATTTTCATGTTTTATTCAGTATTTTCTCGTAACAAAGTTGACCATTTAGTTTGATCACAGTCTAGAGCTATTTTGGATTACTTTGCACTTGCACGTGAACATGATCTTTTCAAGGAAATTATGTTACACATTTAGGATTAATTTTCTCTCTGTTGGGGATGCGAAATATTTATTTATTTATTTATTATTTGAATGTTTTGAATCTAATTGACATTATTATTATTATTTGAATGAATCTAATTGACATTATTAAGACCTTAGGCGTCGGTTTAGGATTTAGAATTTAGTTGCTACGACTTTTTAGCTACTGTTAGTTAGTTACCGTAAAATGGAATCATTGATTGTTATTTAATTCTTGATATCAGACCAAGAAGCAAAAGATGAAAGCTCGATTGCTGGAAATGTCATCGGCAATTCAACATTCCCTTCCCAACAGAATTGGAAGTGGTGGATCAGAATTTGCTTTTATATTCTGTTTCTCCTTGGTGGGCAGTCAGTGGCCACTCTTCTCGGAAGACTATACTATGCCGAAGGAGGAAAGAGCAAATGGATGGCGGGACTCGTTCAGCCTGCAGGCTTCCCAATTCTGCTTCCCTTGTATCTCATCTCGGCACCCGAAAATATTCCAACCTCGTACAATAATAACCTCCATGAAAGACCCCCATCATTTTTAACTATTATATCAGTCTATGTTTCACTTGGCATACTTCAAGCGGCAATCAGCTTGATGTATTCATTTGGGTACTTGTATCTCCCAGTCTCCACTTATTCTCTCATTTGCGCCACCCAATTGGCTTTCAATGCTTTATTCTCCTTCTTCCTCAACTCACTAAAGTTCGATCCTTACATCATCAATTCCTTAGTCCTTCTCACCATCTCCTCAATCCTTCTCGCCTTTAATAACGATGAGTCCACCCAATCAAGTGATGCTTCCAAAGGCAAATATGCAATCGGGTTCATTTGCACCGTCGGCGGATCAGCTGGGTATGGATTAATACTTTCCTTAACGCAGCTTTTCTTCGAAAGGGTTTTCAAAAAGGAAACATTTACGGTGGTTTTGGACATGATAATTTATCCATCCTTGGTCTCAACTTGTATTATTCTAGTGGGGCTTTTTGCAAGTGGAGAATGGGAAGGCTTAAGTGGAGAAATGGAGGAGTTTAAATTGGGAAAAGTATCCTATCTAATGACATTGATTTGGACAGCTATTGGCTGGCAGGTTTTCTCAATTGGTGCAACAGGGTTGATTTTTGATGTGTCCTCACTCTTCTCTAATGTGATAAGTACCTTAGGGCTGCCTTTTGTTCCAGTTCTGGCTGTGATCATTTTCCATGAAAAAATGAGCGGATTGAAAGTGATTGCCATGGTGTTGGCTATTTGGGGCTTTCTTTCTTATTTCTATCATCATTATTTGGATGACTTTAAGTCCAAGACTAAGGATGGAACTGCCATTGAAGCTCCAGAAGCTTCAACAGCTCCAAGAATGCATGAACCAGAACAAGATCTTCTGTAAATCATCTAGAAATTAAATGTACGTAATTAACATCTGCCAGACAGGATTTGGGCTTTTGTTGAGTAAGCAACACATTCGTGATGGAGCTAAATAAGAGGAGTTCTATCTGTTCTTGCATTATAATTTCTAGTTCATGAAATAAATTAGATGTCGATGTGTATATGCAAAATCAATTAATTTCACTGAATTTGTTGCCTCATTGGTCTAATCAAAGTTGCAATTTCAGTTTCCATTTATTCTATTATTATTTACTTAACCAAATGCTAGATCCAGCATTAATTGACGAAGCATTACCGATATTCCGGACCCGAAGTTTCGACCAAAGATACATGGATCGCTCTGTGGTTTAGTGTATAATCCACACCTACATAGACTTCGAGATTTAGGATTCGAGTCTTAGTGAGTAAGATAAACCTTTTAAGCCATTGGAGGATGGGGCGAACCAAAGAGTTTGGGCACTACAATGACAATATAAGAGTCTTAGAATACACAAGTCGCGAAATACGATTTAATGATACCACCAAACTCAGGACCCTTTTCCCCACTTAAAGTGGCTTAATTAAACCCTCTAGCTCTAGATATGGGCTTTAGGCTGAGGCTGCCAGAGGCATAAGGCATGCAGGTGAACATGTGGAGTGGTCATGAGTGCGGGCCGTATAACGACAATGTCATTTCTTTTGTAATTACATGTCACGACATATCATTGGACGGTGAAATTATTTTGAAACCCAACCCAAAAATTTCCTTTAAAGATGGGGAAACAAACTTATTCTTAGATTAGGAGATTCCTATCATTCTATGGGAGGCTGGAATCTTTCATTTTATAGATAAGATAAGAAGTATCAACCATAAGATTAATAAATAACTGCTCTATTGATGGTCATATCTAACTCGTAATTTATTAACTAATGATATACGTCTCACCAATGAACTCTACTTTAAAAAAAAAAAATTAATGTAAACAAATAGAAATTTTTATTCCTACAACTATATGGGGAGAGGGAGACTTGAATCATTCATATTATAAATTAGACAAGAAGTGTCAACCACGAGACCAAGAAGTGACTATGTTATTTATAATTTTATCTAACTGTAACTTTTTGAGCAATGATACACCTCTCTTTAGTCAACCCAACCTAAAAAAAAAATGATATAAACAAAATTTGACTAGATAGATTCAAGTGAGGTTCGTTGGTGGGATGAGTATCATTTTGCTAACTCATCTATGTGCGCACCACAACTCTTTACTTGACATATCAGTCCCATTTCAGCCACTCATTCAAATAAGTACTTGCTGCATGTTCTGTAGGGATGGTAAAAATTCTCACAGGGACAGATATTTTCGGAGATTTTTCTCATTCGGAGAGAGTATGATGATAATTTCATACCCAATTTCTTATTCGGGAAAGGGACGGGGAAATTTTTTTACCCAATTTCTTATTCGGGGAGGGGACGAGAATAAGGTGGAATCCCCATCCCCTACCCATTTCCCCATTTTAATTTTTTATTTTATTCTAATTTTTTAAAATTACTAGTAAATAAATAATAAAATTTAAATTATAAAATTATAAATATGGGTAAAAATAAAAAAATATCAAAATATTTATATTATTAAACTTTTAGGCCTAATTAACTAATGAAAGTCCTAAATTTTTATTTAGGACATTAAAAAGACCGAGTAGATTCTATTAGCCTAAATTTTTTTAATTTTAATATTCTTTAAATATTTTAAACTTAAATATATTTTTTTTATTTATTTTTAGATGTTATAATTGCCCACAGCGAATCACAATTTTAATATCTAATATAATCTAACATAATATTTGCTCTTAATTTGCTCTGATTTAACTATTGTGTTGTAAAGGGAATAGTCCACATTTATAAAGTGCCCATGCCACCATTGAAAAAGTTAATTTTGAATCTAAATTTGATTTTATTTGTAACAATTTTGTATTAGACTATTAATTTGTTCATGATAGTTTGTGAAAGAAGTTTGTATCCCTTGCATGATGCGTTACTTTCTAATTTAATGTATGTGACTTTTGTAATGGGTATTAATGTAAGATATATTTTGAACTTTACTTTTATTTGAATTTTTTTTATTTTAATATGATTAACTCAAAATCAAAAATAAAAAAAAATATTAGTTATTCGGAGATCGGAGATCCTCAGAAATCTCTTGTTATTATTCAGAAAGGAGATAAAAATTCTCTCAAGTAATTCTGACGAGAATAAAAAAGAGACGAAGACATACGTAAAATATCAATGATGAGTACAAAAAAATTAATCCCCTCCCCTTCCCTCCCCCTTACCATCCCTAACGTTCTGAATTAGTTGTAAAAGTATCCACTTGGTAATTTGTTAGGGTTTTTTTGTTTTTTAGTTCATTAATTTGTTAGTCGGCGGCATTAATACTGACAAATCCGTGTATATAATATTCTTAATTTATGACTGGATCGAGTGACCCGAATGAAGGTCAAACAACTTGATACAAAACAAATATCGATGGAGACAAGAGACAAGGTGATCGCCAAAGTCGAACCCAGCAGAGACGGCTGACAATAATGCAGATACACGTGGATTCTATTCCAGATTAAGATCGGTCTGAACTGAAGAAAATATTTGTGGCATGGCTGGTTTATGTATTGGCAAGTTTCCATAAGAGCCGTGTGTTTCATTTACTGAAATCAAATAAAAATAGATCCAACTTTTCTGTAGACGCAACTGGATATGAATATATCAGAGAGCGTTGTATGTTACAGTTCCTCCATTCTTTGAATAGAAACTCTCTCTTGTCCTCTTCTTGGCTTAAAAAACTTATTCAGATCAGCCTTCCATTGACTCACATATCACTTACCACATATGGGAGAAATTCAAGAAGTACAACTCCAAATCACGGCCAAAGGTAAGTAAAGTTTCTGTATGTTTTCGAGGGTTAATTATTGCTTGAAGTCTCTTTAATTAAGTAGTTATTTTCGTTCAGTTGTCATCTCCAGCTTTTCCTTTTTCTATCTCCTGTTGCTAAGAACTTTTGTGTTTTCTTGGCAGTTGAAGAAGAAAAGGAGGCAAAGTTAGCAGTGAATAACCGCAATAATCTGACCGTCACCGATCAACCAACAACTGGTAATCGATCAAGAAACTATTGGAGGTGGATCCGGCTAGGCATCTACGCATTATTTGTTATCTGTGGTCAGGCAGCAGCTACTCTCTTGGGAAGGCAGTACTATGACAAAGGTGGGAACAGCAATTGGCTAGCAACACTTGTGCAACTTGCAGGCTTCCCAATTCTCCTTCCTTACTACTGCTGCATTAATATTTCTACACCATTTGTCCAACTCCAGAGGAAGATAAAGATAAAGCCACCAAATTCTTTCGTTATCTTAGCTTCAGTCTATGTCGGCCTTGGCATAATCACAGCAGCAGACTGCTTTCTTTACTCAATTGGGCTCCGCTATCTTCCAGTTTCAACGTATTCAATCATCTGTGCATCCCAATTGGCCTTTAATTCTTTCTTCTCATTCTTCTTCAACAAACAGAAGTTCACTCCATACATAATCAATTCACTGGTCCTTCTCACCATCTCCTCCGCCCTCCTCGTTTTCCAAAACGATTCTGAAAATAAAAAAGGAGTACTGTCTAAACAGAAATATGCAATCGGATTCATATGCACTGTTGGCGCATCAGCTGGGTATGGATTTCAGCTTTCCCTCACGCAACTAGCCTTCAACAAGGTTATAAAGAGGGAAACGTTTAGAGCTGTCTTGGATATGATAATCTATACGGCTTTTGTAGCGAGCTGTGCGATACTGGTGGGACTTTTTGTGAGCAGAGAATGGATGGGTTTAAACAGAGAAATGGAAGCGTATCAACTTGGGAAAGTATCTTATGTCATGAATTTAGTCTGGACAGCTATATGTTGGCAGATATTTTCTATTGGATCAGTAGGATTGATTTCTGAGACGTCTTCTCTGTTCTCCAATGCCATAAGTGTTGTGGGTTTGCCTGTTGTTCCAGTCCTAGCAGTCGTCTTTTTCCATGACAAAATGCATGGCTTGAAAGTGATTGCCGTGGTGCTGGCTATATGGGGCTTCTTCTCGTTTTTATACCAGAACTATCTTGACGACTACTGCAAGTCCAAGAGTACTAATGGAGAAGCCAAACAACCTCTCCAAGTTCCTTCTACTGGGAGTTAATTAATTAATTACTAGATGAATGTGAAAGTTTGTTATATCATTGCTCTGATAAACAAACAAGAGAAGGGATTTATTTTTAGCTTTAATTACGGTGTTGAAAGAACCTGGATTTCAAGTCAAGCAGACCGCCCTTTGGTGTTGAAAATTTAAATACCTAGTATGAATTTATTATATCCACCGCGTCTATTGTTTGGAAATACAGAATCATTTTTTGTTATTGTATGAGAAATCTTGTGAAAATGGATTGCACATGTCAACCATGAAAATTTGATTGCAAGAATATTTGCTCAACCTGCTGGCTAGGCTTGCAATTCTCTTTCCCCTTTTTTTCTGACTGAAATCGGCACCCGGAAATCCAAACTCAAACAATCTCCATTACGAAAGGCCACCCTCCGTTGTCATATATTGTATCATCCTCTATATGTTCCACTGGGCATGCATTCTTCCTTCCAGCAGCTAGCTGTTAATTAGCAAATTGAATTATTCATTTGGTTAATTATATCTTCCCTCTTGTGTTGTCTTTACTTGTGAAATTGGGAAATCAAAGTAAAAAATGAGAATAATTGATGGTGCCTATTTGTAAAGTAGAAGGGGATAAGAATGAAACATGCAGGACTCATATGTTTGTAGGATTTAGGAATGAAAACTTCATTTTTATGTGGGATTGAGAATTAAGTACGCTTTCTTTGAACCTACTAGTTTATTCAAACCAAATTTCATAATTTCACTCTTATGATTATTGTTGTTATTAATAATTATCATTAGAATAATAATAATAATGCTAAAATTATTATTATTATTATGCTAGAAGTATTTATTTAAATGATAATAATCACAAATATTAAAATAATAATAATTATTATTATTATTATTATTATTATTATTATTATTAACTAAAGATATTTTAGTGATTTAAAATAATCCATTTCAATTCTTAAATAAACACATCAATAAAAATAGAGTTCATATAGTTACAAGCCCGTCTGTGGGTATTTATTCAATTATGCTGCAAGACTTGTTTGGGGTTACTTAACCCCATATTGTTCTAATTTAGCTCGTTCTTTTGAGCCCCTTTTAATAAAAAAAAAATAAAGTTCATTCCAATTTTAATTCCTATAATTTAGGTAAATAACTTATTTTAATTTTCAGTTTACACTCTCATTGCAATCCATTCTAATTCCTTCTTATTTTAGCTCAAGCTCAATCCTATTAGCAATGGATAAGTACAACCTTATTCTCTCATTTGTGCCTCCCAATTGCCTTCATTTGTCTTCTTCTTATATAACGGATGGGCCACTTAATCTTGTTTCTAATCAAGTAGTAGGAGTATTTCCTCTTAAGGCTAATTTGGCCGAAGAATGGGCACAAGCATTAACGTATTTCACTTTAACATTTTAAAAAAAAATCATTGTTTTTTAATGTGTGAAATTATCCAATAGATTCGATGAAAACCCATTACTTAATCCCATTAATTAGGGGACAGCCTTAACAAAATTTAGGTCTTGATTTGAAATATTGTGTAATACGCCTATGTGTTTAATTAATAAAATGTTAATAATTTATATTTTTATCTTTAAAAAAATAATTATTCATTTTCAATTTTCGTAGACATGGTCATATCCTAATATTTATTTATAGGGCATTAATATATGTATTCTAAAGAGAGAAAGGAGTTCTAAGAGAGGGGTTTGAAAGGAGATGAACAACAGGCATAGAATCACTATCAAGTATCCAATCACCGATTAATTAAAATAAACAAGACAAGTGAACTTGGTTTCTAGGAGTTGTACAATATATAAACATCTTTTTGTTCAGTTTCGTCGATGACTGAATAATGGAAGAAGAAAAGAGAACGTGCGTATGGTCATCAAAAAAACAACAGACAGTATATGTTTTCTTTATTCAGGATTACATCAAAATCCACAGATCTCTTCACAAAATAAAACAAAATTTTGCACTTAAAATTTCTTCTCATAAGTATATTGAGGAACAAGAGATTGTACTTAAATTTATGTAGCAATATATATAGTAGCTCTAAGATGATCAATTCATTGTTAAAAGAATCACTAATTCTATCACAAGTATCTATATTGAAAAAAATCGCATGACGAATTATATTGCAACCCGATATCCGCGTTCCATATTGCATCTTATTCTATTCTATCCATCCATCCGATTTAATAAAAAAAATTACCACATGTGACACAATACAGTCATTATTGATTTCAACTAACTGAGGTCGACACCTACGCGTCTGTAGAAAAACATAAATGAAAAAAAAACACTCCCATCATGATTTCATCAGAACGTGGACATTACACTGATTTTTTATGAATCGAAATCCACAATTTGCTTTGATAAAGACATGCAAATGTGCTGTTTTAACATATTCATTCTTGTTGAGATTAGATTATTCATTCAACAACACTCCATTAGTGCTGTCCAGAATTAACGTTAAATCTAATACTTTCGGCAAATAGATGGTAATACTATATAATTAGGGGGCAAAGACTATACGAAATAAAAGTTTATCTAGGCCGTCCTACATGTAAGAACACATGTGGATATTATTTAATTTATATTTAGATTTAGGTCTGAATGAAAATATATGGCAATGGATATGATGGAGTTGCTCCACAGTAGAGCACTGATGATGATTGTCAGATCATAACATTAAGTAAGGGTGGACAAATAACCCGTCCCGACCTGATCAGATCCGAAAAATTTAGGTTCGGATTAGATTCAGATGAAGGCTCTAACTCGATCTCAGATCGGGTCAATATGAAAAAATCAAAGCCAAAACAAACGTAAATTTTCGATTCGATCCGAATTTGTTCGGATCTGATTGGATCGAATTGGATCACATGTTTGGGTTATATTTTTTCCAATCCGATTAACCTGGAATCTGATCGGGTTATTCCGAACCCAAATTTGCTCACCCCTAACACTAAGTTTAGATTTTATTTTTATTTTTATGATCATATGATTACCAACAGTACTCTATTATGGAGCAGCTCCAATATAGCCGGACCCAAAATATATAATTGATTTGATGAAGTTAAATAAAGGTCTTTCCACGAAGTTTTTGTTTTTTGCAAACCGGATGTAATATTGTCAGAGCCACATATGGTTCACAACTCTCAAGTCCCATTAATTCTTGAATTAATTTTTTTTTCTGTTTCTTGTCTCCCCTTTTGGCTTAATATCTTCTTTATGAGAGACTAACCATACGGGAGAATTTGAAGAACTGCAACTCCAAGTCATTGGTTAGTCGTGAGTTTTTGTTATTGTTTGCTTTAATTTATTCTTCATAACATAATTCTTGATCATTGTCGATTTTTATGCATTCATAAATATCCGTACTTATTTGCCTAGCAGTACCACTGGCATTAGCCGAAAACTAGCACCTTCAAAAACAGAGCAGGACCGGATAACCTGCGGATTAATAAGTTGAAAGGTTACATACTTGCAAATGATTTAGATATCAAATTTTCTAATTTAAGTAATAAATTATTCTATTAGGCCAAAAGCCTAGAGGTGAGAGTTAATTTGAGTGAAGTCAGTCTTCACTATTTTGAAATATGAGTGGAATAGACGTCCTTCGAATATTAGAGACGATAAAAAATTTAGGCGTTTTCGAGGTAAACTAATTCTAGTAATAGTCTGATTTGTAAATATCAATTGTAATCTCATATAATATGAGTTGTATTCTTGAGCAATAGATTCATGTAATAATAAAAAATATAAAAAAGTAATAGATTATTCTATAATCTATAGTACTTATATTTTTATCTGCATTCTTGCCGGTTGAAAGAGATGAAGGAGAACAAACTTAATAGAACAATGCAGTCCGACCAATCAATATCAACCAGCAGTACTAAATGGATCAAGAAACTATATTGGATGCGGATCCGAATAGCCATTCACGCATTCTTTGTTCTGTCAGGCCACGCAGCGGCTGCTCTCTTGGGAAGGAGGAAATAGCGAATGGCTAGCAACAGTAATGCAACTTGCAGGCTTCCCAATTCTCTTGCCTTTCTACTACTGCATGAAGTTTCACAAAGAAGCAAAAATCCCAATGCAGAATCGGAAATTGTATTTGACCAACTCAAGACAAAAATAATAAAGCCACCAAACCTTACCTTAGCCTTGGCATAATCAGAGCAGCAGATTGCTTTCTCTATTCAATTGGGCTCATCTGTCTTCCAGTTTCAACATTTTCCATCGTCTGTGCATCTCAATCGACCTCCAATTCTTTCTTCACATTCTTCCTCAATAAGCAGATGTTTACTCCATACATAATCAACTCACTAGTCCCTCTCGCCATCTCGACCACCCTCCTCGTTTTCCAAAGCGGCTCTGAAAATACAACTAAAAATATGCAATTGAATTCGTATGAAGGTACCGTTGGCGCATCAGCTGGGTATGGATGTTATAAAGAGGGAAACGTTTACAGCTGCCTTGGATATGGTAATATGTTCGTTTTTCGTCTGTGGTGGGACTTTTTGGTAGCAGAGAGAGATGGAAGAGTGTCAACATGGGAAAGTATCTTCTTATGTCATGAATTTGGTTTGGTCAGCAATATGTTGGCAGCTGTTTAAATAATGGCTCAACAGGATTGATTTTTGAGGCGGCTTCACTTTTCTCCAATGCCATATATGTGCGCACTGAGCTTGCCTGTTGTTCCAGTCCTAGCAGTACCAGTGGTCTTTTTCCATGGGCTTGAAAGTGCTTTCAATGGTATTAGCTATATGGATCTCTGTTCCGTTTCTGTACCAGCATAAGCCCGAACAATTTTCCCAAGCTTTAATGTATATATGGATGAGAAAAATTTAATAAACAAGAAAGGAATTGGCTTTTAATAGCCATTATATATATAATCAAAACCAAGATCATTGTCAATGACTTTTCTCCGCGACACGTTTGTAATGACTAATCAAAACACACTCTTCACGAGGAAAACTTGCACACGTCGCGCCGTTCGGCTCACTTCGATTTTTTGTTAAAAAATAAATAAAAATGATTGAGACACCATCGTTTGCTTTTGTAATTTTGTCAAACAACAGTCGCCGCACTGTCAACTACCGTTGGCACAAAATAAAAGCTGACCAAGCAAGTCCGTAAGGCTAACCATGACCATGAGCTTGTGCTGAGCATCGGATCCGTTTCCAACCATGAAACCCAGAGAGAGTTAGTCAGTGGTCATGATGACCAAAAATTTTGGGTAATCCTAAAGTATTTTTTTTTTCTATTCATTATTTATTATGTATAATTTTAATTAATCATAATAATTTGTATACATATATGATAAATAATGAATAATTAAAAAATAATATTTAAAGAGTACTAAAAACTTTTCATTCACCATAATAGCACATTTAAGAAATCGTGGAGTTATAATTTGACAAAAAAGAAATCATGAGGTTATAACTTTATTTATTTTCACGTCTGAGCATTATAAAAAAAAAGAGGTTATAAATTAATAATAGAAAATGACTTAATTCTGTGCTTTAAAATTCTCTTTGGAGTAATTTAATTAAGAAGGGAGCGTAAGATTGAAATAACAAAATTAACTGTCATTTTCGATGATAATTTTTTATGATATATTTTCTATGATAATTGGATACAACTAGAGGCGCATAAAATAACAATGCTCAATATTAACAGTAGGAAAAATTAAAAATAGAAATATTCTTCCTATAATTATGATAAATGGAAACAACTAGATGCACACAAAATAAATGGACGACTTTAAAATAAAAACAATAAATTAAAATTAAAGTAAAATAAGAAAATCATACACACATTCATGGTGGTCGGTCCACTCACCATTAATGTGAGAGACTGAGAGTTACGTCTACTTAAAATACACAGTAAAATGCCAAGGTGAATCCGCAAGTGCTTTAGTGTCAGGGTCATAATTACGCTTCGTGCATCCAACAGTGATAATGACGGTACAAAAGAAATATAAGTCATTATAGAAATGGTTGGCAAAATCCCAATCTTCGTAGAGTATTGCAATGACAGGATGTAACCCGAATGCATAAATGTTTGGGTTAAGTTGTGTCGGATTTTAATTTAGGTATTCAAATTTTATATTTTTTTAATATTATATATATATATATATTAGTAAAAATTAATATATTATCTTATATATTCATTATTCAATAAAAATTATCAATTTAGTTTGGTTTGATTTTATCTTATATGTTCATTATTCAATAAAAATTAATATAATAATGATACATTATTAATACAACAATAATCTTGAGTCTATAAATTAACAAACAACATATAAAATCTAACAATAATAAATTAACATAATAAATTTCAAAAATAATCTAGAAATCCATAAATAATAATCAACATGTCATGACCCAATCTAGACCTAGTAAGATATTGTCCGCTTTGGGCTTTAACAAGGCCGGCATGATTTTGTTTTTGGGGGGCCCATACACCCCAAAACGCATCTTGTCAATTAAGGTGTGGATCACCCTTTATAAACTCAGCATTCCTCCCGTGCTTTACTGATGTGGGATTCGCTTATGGTGTAATGTCATGACCCAACCTAGACCTGGCAAGATATTTTTTGCTTTGGGCCTTAATAAGGCCCGCACAATTTTGTTAGTGAGGCACTCATACAGCCCAAAACGCGTCTTGCCAATTAAGGCGTGGATCACCCCTTATAAACCCAACATCTCTCTCGTCCTTTGCCGATGTGAGATTCGCGTAGGGTGTTACATACACTCCCCTTGGGGACTCAGCGTCCTCGCTGAGATTTGCCCCACTATTGCTCAAGAGGACACGCGGAACTGCTCTGATACCATAATATCATGACTCAACCTAGATCTAACAAGATATTGTCTGCTTTGGGGTGTATGTGGGGTGTATGGGCACCCTATAAACAAACCCGTGCGGGTCTTGTTAAGGCCCAAAGCAGATAGTATATCACCAGGCCTAAGTTGGGTCATGCCAACATAATAAAATCTAATAACAATAAATTAACATAATATAGTTCAACAATAATCTAGAAAATCGACTATACATTAGAAAATAAACGTTAAACTTTCATTGACAATGAGTACTCTCACAATCACCACTTTTTCATCTTTTAACTTCCACATTCGCCTTTACCCTGGTGGTTGGGCTACTGCCCTCACAAGCGTGAGGGTAGCAGTTCAAGCCCCCACAAAAGCATTATGGAGGCTAAACATTTATTAAAAACTCTTCTCTTTTGCGAATGCAAGTGGAGCAGGGACACACCTCCTCTGTGAGGGTTATCTGTCTGGACATATACCATATAAAATTTAATGTAATGCATAAGTCACAGTTATGTCCATCTGATTGTAAATATATGTGTAATGTCAGCTATAATAGCAGTTGTAAATATATGTGTACTGCAGTATCTAGTGTGTAACCAATATTCCAAAAAAAAAAAAATCCACATTCACAATCCTTACATTATCTCTCAAAGTCAAAGCAAGCCATTAGCAAAGCATGAACAATAAAATAAAATAAAATGTATGCTATGACATATATAATCACATGTATTAATTAACAAACAAAAATTAAAAAGAATAAATTCTGAACCATTTTTTACTCTTAATTTTAATTTTTTCTTGAACCATTTAGTTCGGTAATTTGATTCGGTTTTGAACCAAACTAAATAAAAAATGGAATGGTTCAGATTTTTTGAACTATTTAGTTTTTATGCTCCGAATTGAACCAAACCGAACCATCATAATACGGTTCGGTTGATTTGGTTCAGATTGAACCGAACCAAATGTCCACCCCTAATTGAACAATAGTCTCATGTAATAAAAAAAAAAGTGTGTGGTGCGGTTGGAAAATTATGTAGGAACGTATATGTTGTATAGGATATTGTAATTAAAGAGGTATCAGCAGAAGGTCCAAATTCGTTATATATTAACTTAACAATTTCCATTCTTGGTTTAAAATCTTCTTCAGAGACTGCCTGCCTTCCTTTGAATTTCATATGGGAGAAGTTGAAGAAGTGCAACTCCAAGTCATGGATAAGTCAAGTTTCTGTATGTTTACCGAGATTAATTAAAGTCTCTTTTAGTAAAAGATTCATGTTTAGTTGATAAATATGATGTGATTAAGGTTTGAGCTGGTTTACTTGTCATCTCTAGCTTATTCTATCTCCTGCACCTGCAACTAATATATTTACCTGTGCTGACTGCTGTGTGCACTTGACAGTTGGAGGAGATAAAGAAGCAACCTTACCAATGCAATGTGATGGCCAACCAACTAACAGTAAATCGATCAAGAAACCATTTGAGGTGGATCCGGATAGGCATCCTTGCATCATTTGTTCTCTGTTGCCAGGCAGCAGCTATTCTCCTGGGAAGACAGTACTATGACAAAGGTGGAAATAGCAAATGGTTGTCAACACTTGCGCAATTTGGAGGCTTCCCAATCCTCCTTTTCTACAGCATTAATCCACCAAGAAGAAAATGTAAAAAAACTGAAATCGTATTTGTCCACACAAAGCGTCTTTCTTTCTTTATCCTAATCTCAGGATACATTTGTAATTGAAGTTGGACAACTGTAGTTTAAAAGTTACAACACTAAAGTGTTTGTTAAACACTAGTTGCTGTAACTTAAAAGTTATGTTAATATATTTTTTCACTTATATAATGAAAATTTTATTATATCTTTAATAATTTTATCAAAATTATTATTTAAAATTTACATTTACTATATATTACTAATTATTATTTCATACCTATAATTTTTTCTTTTCCACAGTTACAGCACCTCAATCCTAAACGCACTCTCAGTCTACGCCTCTGTTGGCATACTCCTAGCAGCAAACGGCTTTCTCTATTCAGTTGGCCTCCTCCATCTTCCAGTTTCAACATTTCCCTCATCACTGCATCCCAACTGGCCTTCAATTCTTTATTCTCCTACTTTTCTCAATAGACAAAAGTTCACTCCGTACATAATCAATTGTTTAGTCCTTCTCACCATCTCCTCCACCCTCCTTGTTTTCCAAAATGACTCCGAAAACACAACAGGAGTATCAAAACGAAAGTATGCAATTGGATTCATACAGTTGGTGCATCAGCAGGGTATGGATTGTTGCTTTCCCTTACCTTCACATGGTTGTAAAGAGGGAAGCCTTTGCAGCTATCTTGGATATGGTATTGTATCCATATTTTGCTGCAAGTTGTGCTATTCTAGTGGGACTGTTTGTTAGCAGAGAGTGGGTGAATTTAAAGAGAGAAATGGAAGAGTATAAACTAGGGAAAGTTTCTTAAATCATGACTCTGGTTTGGACAGCTATATGTTGGCAGCTGTATGCTATTGGCTCAGCAGGACTGATTTTTGAGACGTCTTCCCTCTTCTCTAATGCCGTAGGGATCGCGGGTTTGCCTATTGTTCCAGTCCTAGCTGTGGTCTTTTTCCACGACAAAATGCATGGCTTGAAATTGATTGCCATGGTGTTGGCTATATGGGGCTTCCTTTCATATGTCTGTCTACCAACACTATCTGGACGGCCGCAACTCCAAGAGTGATAATGTCCAAACAAATCTTTGAATTTTCCCAAGCCTCTTCTCCTGTGAATCAATAGAGAAATAAGAAAGGTTCTGAAATGGGCGTAAATCAACCTGGGAGGCTTTATAAGCTATAAATTAAGTAAAATGATATAATTGTGAAGGCAAACTTTTATGCTGCAATCCATAGCATCTCCAGTTGTTGGAAAGCTGAACCCGGAAACAAAGATAACAAAATAAAAAGTTTGCCTTCACTGTTGTTAGCTAATCAGTTGAATGTTAAACATGGCCATCTTCCTATCCATGAAATCTTTAGAAGCTCTTTCAAGCAGCGTAATTGGGCACCAGTTCACAAAGGCTTTGAATTTCTCATCCCCTTCAAATATTGGTTGTTACATAATGCATTTTCATAAGAATAAAAGGCCCTAGTCAAAGCTCTCCTGCGAAAAGCTTTTAAAAAGAGAAGCACTTGCAGTATTTTGGCCTTTGGGCACATTGTTCTAAACCTAGTAATGATCTTCTCTCATGACATAATGAAGAGACAAATGTCGTTACCATGGTAATGGCCTGCAAGGCTCTGTTTCATATAAATATTATCTGGAAATTTTGAATACCAAGCGCAGTGGCAAAAAGGTTAGTGTAGTCACAAAGGCTCCCCTAATTGATGGGGATAGATAGCTGATGACCAAATGACTATCTGTAATTCCGCCTATTCAAACTTTTCGTTTAACAAAAAAGAATAAATTCGAAGTTACAAGCAAGGCAACATTCTTGTACTACAACTAGATCATGGGATCTCACCAGCAACAACCTTGTGCGTAGCTTGACTTTGAGAATTAACCATGACACTGAAATAACTTAAAAAATGTAGGCCCCACATCAAAAACTCAAAAAAATTTTACATGGTGCCATGCCCGCTGGACTTTAATCAACTACATGAGACAGCCGACATAGTGAGCTCGTGGATATTTTCTCTGTAGTTGTGGCCATTGCACAAAGAACTGATCAGCTATACATAACTTGTAGAGAAGCAAACCACTTAGAGAAAGCCTTTTCACCCTTGCAATACTCTCAACATAAAAGATGGATGACCATCTAATTCCAATGACCTAAAGGAAAAATGGAGAAGGTTAAATGAGGAACCTCAATACCATCAACTTTCGCAGGTATTAAGTGGGAAATTAGTGAAAACAGAGGCTCAGGTGAAAGTTCTCACACCTTAAATAAGAAGGCAATCACACAGAGAGGAATACAAGTCCCAGGGCCATTGCAAAGAACCTAAAGTGAGAGGAAAGTTGATAATTAAAAACCAGCTTTAAGCATGTTGCAAAATTACTAAACAACTAAAGAAAACACAAACTAGGGACAAATTCATTACCACTTGTGGCCTGATTTTAACCATCAGCCATAGTGCGTGAGTGGTAGCTAGTAAAGTTGTCCATACAGAGGTTACATATGACTGTCCAACTTCCCTGCTTCTACAGATCTGCATGAACTGAGCAGAGGACCCCTTGATCACTTTCTGCAGTAACAACCAATTTAGTGAGTAACCTTCAAGAAAAGTGAGTTGAAAAAAAAAATTGGAGAAACCATTAAGATTAAATGAATAATTATATCAGGAGGAAAGTAAAGTAATGCAACACATGTGAAAAAAATCTGTAAACAAGTTTCTTCTTCATTCCAACATTTAACAGTAAACGTTAGGCAAAATTCTACAAATAAATCATCTCTAAATAGTTTGCATTTTGCAAAAAATTTCCATCTTCAGAGATCAACTACTTCGGCTAGACTAACAACAAATCTCTCGATCCTCAAAGTGTAAGTTGCTACATGTATTTAATCAAGACCAAATTTAACAGTGAATTCAACTACAATGATTAGAAATACTTGGAAGAACCTGAAAACAGTGAACAAATATCAGGAACAAGAAGAAAATCAATAAATAAATAAACAAAATTTAGAAACAGTCAAATCAAGCAACCTACTTCGTGCAGCAATGAATCCTCGAACACACGAGCTTTTTGGAGACTCATGTTATCAGTAGCAGCAGCAATGTAGAAGCGCGGCGTAAACCTATCCATTTGCAGCACGGATAAGAGATTCATCATCTCCGCCGTGTGGCCGCCTATTAAAATTTCCAATTAATAACAATAAATTGATGATAAATATAGATGAATAGCATCAAGTAAAGCAAGCAAAAATTAAAAAAAAAAATCAAAAACTTGTTTTTAATCATATTTAAATTTATATAAATGTCTCTGTCTTATTAATTACCTGAACCTAAAACAATGAGAGTGGAGAACGGCTGCGGAGGTTTGAGGCGGCGTAATTTTCCAGTCAAATAGAGAACGCGCAGAAGCCGAAATAGAAAAATTGCAACACCGGTGGCAATAATTGCCATGATATAAAAGTAACAATCATCCATTTTGTTCATCTCAAGAATTTGAAGTTACATGTCTATTGAAAGTGAAGCGAACTGAGTCGTAAAATATCAGTTTTATGACGGATTAGTTTATTCGAATTCTACGATCCGAGAGAAGAAAACGAAAATTTGTCTAGCAATCTCGAATCGGCGACGACCAAGAGAGGAATAGAGCAGTTCTCTATGATGTCAGCTTTACGCAAGCTCCCCCTTTTGTATCCGTCGTGGCGAAATTCTTTTTCCCGTATTTTTTTTATTCGAGCGTTAAAGGTAGAATGATTATCATCTAGCTCCCTCTTACGTTTCTTTATTATTATTTAATGGTTAATTAATTTTCTATATTGTATTAGCCCCAACTATTGGATTTCTATGGCAAAACCAAAATTGTTCACATCTCATTACCATCAAACGGTTGCTGGCTAAGACAAAAAAATTCAACATCACAAAAACAGTCCTTGAATAAAATATAATCATGCCTCTAGTACAGCTTAATTAATTAATGACTTTAGTTATTTTACATGATCACGTAAAGATACATAATTCTTCTACAACAGTTAAATTTTTATTTAACGATTGTGAAAATAACATAATTTTATTATCTTATATTTCCACAACCATTGAATTTTCATCAAACGGCTGTAGAAAAATTATGTATCTTACATGATTATGTATGATAAAAATCTCCTTAATTAATTTATCTTTTTTGGAAAACTCTTGTTGGTGGTATAGAAAAGTAGAAACTGTAAAGTTCTTAAGAAAATGGGAAATAGAAAAATTTACATATGCCTTAGAAGCAAACTTTTTCAATTTTGTTTCCCTTTAATTTCATGAATGAAGAAGCATCCAATTTTTCAATTTTATTTTTCTCTTCCAACAACTAGATGTCTGCAATTCTGCAAGCAGCGATTCCAAGTAAACGTTTTGAACATGTGCTATCTTGGGCCAATCTTGTCCCCTTTCCTTCTCACATCGCTTCTTCAGTTTATAGAATTGTGAAATTAACAAATTCTGTAGTTTGGTGATCGAAATTTTTGCAAGCCCTCCTAAACCAGATAATCAATAATTTTTTCTTTATCCTTATCTCTTCCAGACACCTTAGGCTGAGTTACTATGGAGCCAGTATGGCATCCTTCCATGACTTCAGCTTACCTATCTGAAAGTACTGCATCTACCTCAATTCAAATGAAACTTGATCCGCCCTTGAGCAATTTCATCTAACCTCCTTCTAATATCTCTCTTTCTATTGCCAATATCGCAACAAAACAAGATATTACTTAGAGAAAATCTATTAAAGAAGGAAGTTTGTACATTTTCAGACTCCAATTGAGATGATTTTGTTGCACACTCATCCATTGTATCTTTCGCCTTGTAAGCAGCTTTCACAGCCAATTCCGAATTGCCTTGTCTTTTATTTGCATCTCTTCAGCATGTTCAGCCACGACTTGTCTAGTAGAGAGCAAGTTTGAAAGCCGTTTCATTTCTTTGACAACGCCCCAAAGCAACCCGAGATCCTTTTGGATTTGCGAGTTCAAATTCTCCAGCAACATCTGAAAAAAAAAAAAATCTTTAAAGACCAACCACGTTGCTCAATCACATTCGAGATTCCATGGTATTTTCAGAGAAGATGGAAGTGCATTTCGTCCTCCACTTTCAAACATGTTCCCGCGAAGATGCTGCAGGCAGCGAGGATGATTTTATGCGTTACAGTCTCACAGATCAAATAAATGAACTTTTCATATAACAATAAGCTATTAACAAGTCCATTAATTAATAACGCCCCAAAAACAACGATTTACAAACTTCAAGATCTGCGCTCAAGTTTATTTTCTGTTGCTTCCTCATACTCCTGGGAATTTGAGGTCTTGTGTAAATAAATAAATTTTTTACTATTGATGCCGTAATTAATGTACAAAGCAAAATTAAAAGATTGTTTATTAAAATTACCAAAAGATGCTGCAATTTCTGTTGCTTCAAGATTATTTATTAAAGATTGTCGTTATTAATGTCTTCTCTAATCGCCCAGCTTCTTGTTTCTTTTATTGGTTGCTATAAAAATGACCCCAAAAAAAAAAAAATCTTAGTATCATGTAGTTGTTTCACCAATAGAGAAAGCAAAAATCTAGAAAAGCCTAATTGCTAATTTATTAGTAATTTTAACCTTTTGTATGTAGGGTTGTCAAAAATACCACCAAACTTGAATTTGATGGAAAAAAAATCTATTATTTTAAATAATTATATTAATTTGGTCCACCCACTATATATATTTCAAATTTTAAATATTTAAAGTCTATATTTAAAAGCCTAATTTCATTAAAATAAAAATTAAAAATTATAAAAGCCTAACTTCATATATATGTGTATGTGCATACGCGGGTGTATGTATATATGTATGTATGCATGTATATGTATAAACAAAATTATTATATTTTTTATCTTTTTTTTAAATGCCCACCTATAAAACTTATAAATCTATTTAAAAGAAAAAAACTTACATCTCTCTCTTTTTTTTTTTAAGATTTTATCCATTGTTGCCATAACAATTAGAAAAAGATTTGATATTTCTTCATTGTCCTCTATTGAGTATTGTAAATTAATTTTTTCCTATAATTACAAAAGTAGAGTATATAATATTTGAGAAGAGTGATCATTTATAAAATTAAAAGAAATTAAGGTATAAAAAATTAAATTAACTAAATTAGATATTAATAAAAATTATTAAATGGGTGTATTTAAAAGTTATTTGTCTTTTCAAATTATTTCATATAAGAAAATAAAATAAGTATGGTATAAAAGTGATTAATGAAGGCTAATAAAGTATAATGAAGGACTCGAATGTAACAACTGTTATTTTTCCCCTCGAACGAAGCTATGTTCGTGTCTAGGCGCATTTAATACGTTGCTTCGATCGCTCAAAACAGTAAATTAAATACGTTGCTTCAGACCATGGTTGCGTGCTTTAATCAAATCAAACGATCCCAGAAGAAACACAAAAACGGGTCACACAAATTGATCGGATCCACATTTGATAAGCCGTTCGATAACCGATGCTGGTTGGGACCCACGTTTCATCGGCCATTCGATCAGGATAACTTCAGTGACACGCGCCTTACAACACTTCCCGTTATTCTTAAAAGAGGGCAAAAATAAGAACTTTTTGAAAGTCATTGTTCCGAAGGAAGCGCTTGTTCTCTATTAGGACAGAGAGACGGAGCAAAGCTCAGCTTCTAGTTCTTGATAGGAGGAGTCCAAGTCAAATTCATTTCATGGCTTCGAAGCTTTCAACTTCTTTCATAAGCCCCTTCGTAATCCATTTCAACTGTAAAAATAGTAACAATAAAAATAAACACTTAAACGTCCCGTTGCTTTTTTCTTCACGTCGCTTACTCCCTGCTTCTTGCAAAATGCGACAGCGTAGTTTCGGGTACTTTTGCTTTCTCTCTTTCTCAATCTCCTTAACTGGGTTAACCTATAATACAATTAATTGGCATTCGATTGAAAAAAAAAATAAAATTGATTCAGTTCGCAGCAGAAGAGACAGCACGTGAAGAAAGGTTCGCCTGATCAGCAGCGGCCAAATGATGCAGATTTGGTGCCAACTAGTGATGGGGATTCCGAATCTGAAAGTTCTTTGATAGATAGTGAGCCAATTGATGTTGAGCATACCGAAGAACAAAACTTGGGCAGTGTATTTGTGCCTGAGCTTAAGGAATCTCTGGTATTTCTTTTTTCTGTAGATTTAAATTTTATAGCTGACTGTTATTTCTTAATCCAGCAATTGAGTATGCGACTTGTTCCACGCACGCAAGTACTTTATCATTCAGATAACTGACTGGAAATGATGACTTATTATTTTATTTTGATTTGTACTTTGCAATGCAACTTGTAGTTGTTATTTGTAGTTTAATTTGACAATGAACATTGGTAAAACTAAGGAAGTTTCTTTCTTCCAGGTCTTAAATTGCAATGGTGGAGAGGAGCTTTCAACTTCCCAATTAGATAATCTGATAAGCATGATAAGAAATGCTGAGAAAAGTAATTACTTTTAGTGTGTCTTTTCTTTGGTTTGGTGTCTTGTTATCAATTTTTGGAGGATTATATGCGTGTCCAATTGCTCATTGTACATATATTTCAGATATCCTTCTTCTCAATGAAGCACGAGTTCAAGCACTTGAAGATCTCCACAAGATTCTACAGGAGAAGGAGGCATTGCAAGGAGAGATTAATGCTTTGGAGATGAGATTGGCTGAAACGGATGCACGGATTAGAGTTTCTGCCCAAGAGAAGATACACGTGGAACTCTTGGAAGATCAGTTACAGAAACTGCAGCATGAATTGACTCACAGGGGTGTTTCTGAACATAGTGAGCTGGATGTTTTTGCAAATCAAAACGAACCGGCAAATGAGGACCTTGTGTTGAACAATAGTGAAATTCATTCTTTTAGCAAGGAGCTTGATTCGTTGAAGACAGAGAATCTGTCCCTGAAGAATGATATAAAAGCGCTCAAGGCAGAGCTTAATAGTGTCAAGGATGCAGATGAGCGTGTGGTAATGCTGGAAATGGAACGCTCATCCTTGGAGTCATCTTTAAAAGAATTGGAATCTAAATTGTCTATTTCTCAAGAAGATGTTGCAAAACTGTCAACTCTAAAAGTTGAATGCAAGGACTTGTATGAAAAGGTAGAAAATTTGCAAGGATTGCTGGCTAAGGCAACAAAACAGGCTGATCAAGCTATTTCAGTGTTACAACAAAACCAGGAGCTCCGAAAGAAAGTAGATAAGTTGGAAGAATCTCTTGATGAAGCTAATATCTACAAGTTATCGTCAGAGAAAATGCAGCAATATAATGAGTTAATGCAACAAAAGATGAAATTATTGGAGGAGCGTCTTCAAAGGTCTGACGAAGAGATTCATTCTTATGTTCAGTTATATCAGGAATCTGTGAAGGAGTTTCAAGATACTCTTCATAGTCTGAAAGAAGAAAGCAAGAAAAGAGCAGTAGATGAACCCGTGGATGATATGCCTTGGGAATTTTGGAGCCGCTTATTGCTTATTATTGATGGATGGTTGCTTGAGAAGAAATTATCAACCAGTGAAGCAAAGCTGTTACGTGAAATGGTGTGGAAGAGAAATGGACGTATTCGTGATGCTTACATGGAATGCAAGGAAAAGAATGAGCATGAAGCTATATCTACATTTCTCAAGCTGACATCATCATCAATCAGGTATTGTTTTTGGTATTTATAAGTTTCAGAGAATTACTGCTCTTATCTAATTTTTGCTTCGTTGAATTTTAGTTCAGGATTGCATGTCATTCATATTGCAGCAGAAATGGCACCAGTTGCTAAGGTAAGCTTAGTGAGCTTGGCACTTCTTTGCTCTGTTAGTATCATTATTGTGAACTTATTCTAATCTTTTTGGAAAATGTTAAACTCTTCCTTGTTTCAGGTTGGTGGTTTGGGAGATGTTGTGGCTGGTCTTGGTAAAGCACTGCAGAAGAAAGGTCACCTTGTAGAGATTGTCCTTCCAAAGTATGATTGCATGCAGTATGATCGTATTGATGACTTGAGGGTATGCAACTAACTTGGTCTATGAGCAGCTTGGTTTTATGATGTTTGAGATGACACATTTACTTTATACAGGCCCTAGATGTTGTGGTGGAGTCATATTTTGATGGCAGACTATTCAAAAATAAAGTGTGGGTCAGCACGATAGAAGGTAGCAATTTTCTTTTTATTTGTTAGTGTGAGAACTGATACAACTTAGCAGTGAATTCTGACCACATGTATGGCTGCAGGTCTTCCTGTTTACTTTATTGAGCCTCATCATCCTGATAAGTTCTTCTGGAGAGGACAATTTTATGGAGAGCATGATGATTTCAGACGTTTTTCATTTTTTAGCCGCGCAGCACTTGAGTTGCTTCTTCAAGCTGGCAAGCAACCGGACATCATTCACTGTCATGATTGGCAAACAGCTTTTGTTGTATGGTCAATTGGAATTTCACTGTTGACTTTATGTTCTCCTTCATCACCTGATTATTTGTTTTGTTATGGTAAAAATTGTTTTTGATTTTCTAGGCACCACTCTATTGGGATTTATATGTTCCAAAAGGATTAAATTCTGCTCGAGTTTGTTTTACTTGCCACAACTTCGAGTACCAAGGGACTGCACCTGCAAAAGAATTGGCATCTTGTGGTCTTGATGTCCAGCAGCTAAATAGACCAGACAGAATGCAGGACAACTCAGCCCATGACAGGATCAATCCTTTAAAAGTATGAGAATGATTGTTCCAATGATACTTATGGTATTCCTCAGGGAAACATTTTCACTATTTATTTGTTTATTTTTGTAGGGTGCAATTGTGTTCTCTAATATTGTAACAACAGTGTCACCCTCCTATGCTCAAGAGGTACGGACATCTGAGGTATGGATGTTTTTTTGATAAGGATGCAATGTGGATTTTTGCATTAGGTACTATGGATTGCTAGAAGTAACTGTTTATTGTCTCATAGTATCTATCGTTAATATCGTGCACCCATGTTCTAGGCATTCAATGAAAAGTCTCTATTTTATATTTGTTTTATAGGGTGGACAAGGCCTCCATTCAACACTTAATTTTCACTCCAAAAAGTTTGTTGGCATCCTAAATGGAATCGACACTGATGCATGGAATCCGGCCACCGATACTTTTCTCAAAGTCCAGTACAGTGCTAATGACCTTCAAGGAAAAGCAGAAAATAAAGAATCCATCAGAAAGCATCTAGGACTTTCTTCTGCAGATGCTAGGAAGCCGTTGGTAAAGTTTACATGAAGTTTTCACCTTAGACACAACTTATATTCTATTTGAATGTATGCTGCACATTTTGTTGCTTCATAATCTAATTCTTAAAAAAGTTAAATAAATGATATCACGCACTACATTGGGTCCTACAGTATGATTCAGTGACGGAGATTTTGAATCCTGAAAAGATTTGTTTACCGCATCACCTGCATTTTAAGTTATGCATCTATATATGATGAAGACTTTAAGCACATACTTTGCATTCATATATATTGAATACGACATCTGATCTTAAGTTACAGATACTTAAAAGATTATGCTTTTAGGAAATTCATTTAATTTGAATTGCCTTTTCTTTTTCTTCATTAATTTCTTTTGTTAACACCCTGCATCCACTGTGCATTCTGTTGTCATTAAGAATTTATTTTTGTTACCTACACATATGACCATATCCTGCTTTCTGCTCTGGTACAGTCTTTGCAATTGTGCTTGCATTCTTACTTGCAACTCCTTGATTTATCCTTTGATAGGTTGGATGCATAACAAGGTTGGTGCCACAGAAAGGCGTGCATCTTATTAGACATGCAATATATCGAACATTGGAGCTGGGAGGACAATTTATACTTCTTGGTTCAAGCCCAGTGCCGCATATTCAGGTTTATCCAATTTTACTATCTTCTTTTTCCTTTCTTCGAAAGCACATATTCAATATTTGCAATTTATACATAAAGTTAGGACAAGGAGGGGATCTTACTGTAAACAACAATTGTGAACCTTGGTTACATCATATTGAAGTCTGGTGCTAGTGTCATTCTTTCCCCATTTCTCAAATTTTTTCCCTTTAGTTTTTGTGTTTGAAAGTGTTGGTGTGCATCATGCTATGATTACTTGTGATTATGCATCGTGATGGCATCTGATGATCCTAGTACTGTTCTGTACTTATGTTTAGATTTGAATATGTGTGATATATTCATTATTTGTAACTTTTAGTAGTTATTGCTTGGTTGTACTGCCAGCTGATGGCTGCTTTGATCTTTCTGATTGTAGCTACTGGTTTCCATTTTGAACTGAATTCAAGTCTTCCTTACTTTCAACTTTATCATTCAATGTGCTGACTCTTGTGATTTCAGTGAACTGATTAGGGACCTTTACTTCTTTAAATGATAATTATTTTCTCTGTAGAGAGAATTCGAGGGCATTGCAAATCATTTTCAAAATCATGATCACATTCGGCTGATATTGAAGTACGATGAGTCTATTTCCCACTCCATTTATGCTGCATCAGACATTTTCATTATCCCATCTATCTTTGAGCCTTGTGGCCTTACACAGGTAATTCTTCTTGAACAGTGAATTCAGTCGTAAGAAATGAAGAAATAGATGGATGTGGCTAAAGCTTATACCTCCTACAGAATATTGAAACCTTGAAAAGAAAGCTTATTTTGTTGAAATCTACCTCTGTATAGATGACATAGCTTAAGATCTGTGGTTAGACTTAATGCAGTAATCTAGATATTAGCCAAATGCCTCTGTTTTGCAAGCATATGAATCAAGTGTGAATCTAAATAACAAATTTCAATTGTTCATATTATTATTATTATATTTGTCTTAAACATTTGATGATTTTCTGCAGATGATAGCAATGAGATATGGTACTATACCTGTTGCAAGGAAAACTGGAGGTCTGAACGACAGGTAAATCACTGATTGACTGATATCAGGTATATAAGCTATACTAATTGGAGAATTCTTAACTTTCACAAATTTTCTTCTGTAGTGTATTTGATGTTGATGATGACACAATACCTCTCCAGTTCAGAAATGGATATACTTTTTTGAATCCTGATGAGCAGGTAAATGGAATGCTTATTAATTTATATAAAAGTGGCATTGTTTTTTTTTTTTTTTGGTTCTTTGGCCACTAGTGTATCATATTTCTTCTAGCATTGCTTTTATAGAAACTTCATGTTTGTTCTTGTCCAATTGCCATTGGTCATATTGCTCCTGGGTTGTTTGTCATTCTAATTTTTCCTAAAATTGTTGAAACTTGACAGGGAGTCAATAGTGGTTTGGAGCGTGCAATTAGTCGCTACAGAAACAACCCAGAGAGTTGGCATCAGCTTGTTCAAAAGGTCATGAGTATAGATTGGAGTTGGGAATTTTCGGCATCACAGTATGAGGATCTTTATGCAAAATCTGTGGCAAGAGCAAGGGCAGCTGCAAGTCGTGCTTAAGCTAGCTGCCCTGTAGAATAGTTTACCCTCAGCGTCTCATACAGATTTTCCATGCAAATCCCACCAGCAGACAGACAGTTGTTGGTTTGGTCATTAGATGCAGCTGGTGAAGCAATGGTTTCAGATGCTGATCAGAGGTTTCAGATTTTTTTATTGGATGTAGAAGCTGCATTGGTGGGTTCTATCTACTTCACACCTTTGCCATATTTTACAGGCCATCCTTCATTTTTTTTTTTCCATTTTTTGGGTAAATGAAAACCTAGGTTGCAGCTTATGTAAATTATGATTCTGATGGAATTCTTACTTTCACTGAGGAGCTAGATTTATACTTTTATACAGATACAAAGATTCATTGATGTATCTTAGTAAAAAAAGGAAGAGGTCATTGATGTAAAATTATGTACAGCATACATGCTTCTCTCAATCATGAGTGAGATATAGCAGCATGTACTGGAAAACTCACTGTTTATTAGCAAATGTATTGTTTCTTTTGTGTAACTTATCGTTTTCTGTTTATGACTTTCCCTAAATTCTTTATTTTTCCGGAAATCTCTATCACCTGAAGCCCGTTACCCTTCAAAATCGCCTCTAAGGACACTTACTGATTTAAAGAAAGGTCACGGGTGGTACCTTCCTCGGTTTTTTTTTTTTTTTAATCTTGCGATTCTCTTTCGCGTTATCACCATTGATTTCACAAGCACCGATAAAAAAAGAATAAAGAATAAAAAGCAGAACAAGATCAAATTGAAGCATTTTATAAATAATCACAACTCAAATTAAAGCTTCCATGAGCTCACAACAGATTTACATGATATCCAAGAAACCGAAAAGAGAAAAACTCTTATCAACCGAAGCTCACTTTCCGGGGACAAAGTTGGTGGCGTAGGCCCAGGCATTGTTATTGACAGGGTCAGCCAAGTGGTCGGCCAAGTTCTCTAACGGTCCCTTGCCGGTGACAATGGCCTGAACGAAGAAACCAAACATGGAGAACATAGCCAACCTTCCATTCTTGATTTCCTTAACCTTGAGCTCAGCAAAAGCCTCCGGGTCATCAGCCAAACCCAATGGATCAAAGCTGCCACCTGGGTACAATGGGTCAGTCACTTCACCGAGCGGCCCTCCAGCAATTCTGTAACCCTCAACGGCTCCCATCAAGACCACCTGGCAAGCCCAGATGGCCAAGATGCTCTGGGCGTGGATCAAGCTTGGGTTTCCCAAGTAGTCAAGCCCGCCCTCGCTGAAGATCTGAGCTCCCGCCTTGAACCACACGGCCTCACCGAACTTGACTCCGTTGCGGGCCAAGAGCTCCGGGAAGACGCATCCAAGAGCTCCCAACATGGCCCATCTGCAGTGGATGACTTCGAGTTCACGGTTCTTGGCAAAGGTTTCTGGGTCAGCTGAAAGGCCGGCCGTGTCCCAACCGTAGTCCCCAGGGAACTCACCGGTCAAGTAGCTTGGGGGCTCGCCAGAGAATGGGCCCAAGTACTTGACTCTGTCCGGGCCGTACCACGGGCTACCTGAAGAAACAGACTTGCTCCCGGTTTTACGCATGGAGATGCGGCCACCATTGCTTAGCTCATTGCCTGAAGGGGCGAGGTTCACGGCCTTGCCGACGAATGATGAGGAGAGAGCCATTGTTGAGGTTGCCATTGAGGAATTTAATTGAGAAGCAGAAGCTGTGTAAGAAGCAGAAGCTGTTGGTTGTGGCGGATGGGCTTAGTGGGCTCTGTATAAATATGGATTAGAAGAAAGAGCCCTTATCTTAGGAGATCTATATCTCGCTCCCCATTGGCTGGTAATATTTTGAAAGTGTGATTCCTATGCCCACTTGGCACACTCAGAACCACTCACCGGATTTTTACGACAATGCATCACCTAATTTACGGGTTTGGAGCCAATAATGCATTGCCACCTCTGCCATCCGATAGCGCCATCCATTATTGTTTAATAACATTATTGTTTAATAACATTACTGTTTACCATGTTCTTTTTTTTAAAAAAAAATATTACACAATATTATTATTTAAATTACAATTTATATTATATGAAAGAGGAAAAAATGTATCTATCTAAATTTGAGAAAAAAAATTAAATGCCTATAATAATTTTAAGAGAGTTCAAAGTTCAAACCACTACCCTCACAGTTGTGAGGAAATGATTAACTGTGAGGAAATGATTCTAATCACTCGGTATCTTGTTCTAATTATACAAATATTATTTATTATTAATTATTTATATTTTATTTTATTATGGGCTATATATATAGAATGAGAGAGCGTCTTTCTCTAATCATAATATTGAGAAACTAATAAGAATGAGATGAACATCATAAAGAAATATCTAGTCTCCCAATTTACTTTGATTACAAACTAAAAATTCCATATACACTAATATTGAGAAACGAGGGTCGTAACAGCCCAAAAAATCAACAGGAAAAAGGATCGATGGGTAGACAGGGATCTTATGCTCGACTAAAATCAAGAATTTCAATATTTGTTGTAGACAAATTAATGTGGTAGTGTCGTTAAAATGTACCAAATTTAAAATTTTATCACTAATATAAATAATTAGTACAGAGCGAGTAAGGATCGATCCCACAAAGATTATGTAGTTATATTTATTATCAACTCTAAAGTAAGATTTAAAATAAAATAATAGTAGTAATAATAATAATAGTAATAATAATATAAATTAATCTAACTAAAGAAAATGCCAATTATAAATTAAAAGGAGATTTATGAATTTTTAACTAAATAGTAAGAAGTAAAGAAATTAAAACTACGAACAAGAATTTAATAAAAACTCTAGTTAAAGGAAAAAAAAAAGAAATAATAATGATGAAAACTTTGGTTAAAGGATCATTCGCCACCACCAAACATGCACATAATATATCAATTCTATCATCAATTTATATTGAAACTATCAACCGTAGACAACAATAAGCTCTGTTAGTCTCAATCTTTCCTTAGTGTGTCGTTAGGCAAAACAAGCTCTTCACCTAATCTCTAACCATTAAATAATTTAAAACAAGCTCTTTAAATTTAAGATAATGGAAGCATTAAACAAAGAAAGATATTAGGTTGATCTAGGCAATAAACACACAAGCTCGGATTATTTAACCTAGGTTATGTTCTCCAATTGAAATCACTGATTCCAACCTGCTACTAATGATTAAAATATCAAGATAATTACGGATCAAGAATTTTAATCTAGCAATAGAATTTATTCAAGTCCTATCTAATTGGCCACTCAAATAAAACAAGAATAAACCATGAACATTAATTATAGAAGAACATAAACAATCTCAATTAAATAAATTGAATGATAGAATTTAAATTTAATTGCATAGCATGTTTAGGGTTTTGAATTCACCCTCAACCAAATAAAAATTTACCCTAACATAATTGAATTGAGAATCAGAGAATTGACAAAATCAATTATGGAGATTAATTCAAGCGGCTGCCTTTGCTTTAACTTAATTCCAGCTGCTGATTTTTTTCTTCCCCTTGCGGCTGCTGATTTTTTTCTTTTCCTTGCGGCTGCTCTCCTTTTATAATGCTAATTGACCGAATTCTTCTCTAACAAGTTTAAAGAAATCATTTTTCAATTATAATTGAAATCATTTTTCAATTCTAACTTCTTCATGTCATTTTTATCCACAATCTCCTATTAATTCTCTATTTAATAAAATAATATAATTAATTAAAAATAATAAATAAAAATAACTAGCAAATATATAATAAAGGGTAAAATATGTATATTAATTAATTCTCTATTCAATTAAAAATTAACTAGAATATTTAAGATCAAAATAAGAAAAAGATGGAGAAATTAATAACAAAATATATGAAAAATATACATTTATCAAATTCCCTCACACTTACTCTTTGCTCGTCCTCAAGCAAACATAGAACAAAAATAAAAAGAAAACCTAAACTAGTCCACTTTCGTAAGAAATCACGATTGCATTTAGCGTATGCAACAAATCTTTAAACCCCTAGACAGCTCTAGTGGATGAGTTATAGTCTCGTGAGAACTTCAGCGATGATACCCATAAATATCATTGTAATTTTTTTAAAAACAAAGAACAAAAAAATTTACAATAAAAATAACCTCAAAGATTGTAGAAGTCATATCACTAAAAAAAAAATTCAAATATTATCGAAGTTCTAACTTTAATTCAATAGTCAATCGCATCTCTCTTTTAATTCTCATAGTATGTGTGTGAATCAATTCAATTAAAATTTATTCCCAAAATTTTCAATATCAACAACCTTTATCTCAAAACAAAAAAAAATTAAATTCTCAAACAAAAAAAAAATTAAATTAATCTTATCATCTTGATCTCTAATTATTTTTTTTTACATAATTTTTTTTTTCAAGAACTTTCACTCTACCCCCAAGGTCTTAAGGTAGAGCATACATGCTTCTCTCAATCATGAGTGAGATATAGCAGCATGTACTGGATAACTCACTGTTTATTAGCAAATGTATTGTTTCTTTTGTGTAACTTATCCTTTTCTGTTTATGACTTTCCCTAAATTCTTTATTTTCCCGGAAATCTCTATCACCTGAAGCCCGTTACCCTTCAAAATCGCCTCTAAGGACACTTACTGATTTAAAGAAAGGTCACGAGTGGTACCTTCCTCGGTTTTTTTTTTTTTTTTTTAATCTTGCGATTCTCTTTCGCGTTATCACCATTGATTTCACAAGCACCGATAAAAAAAAAAAAAAGAATAAAAAGCAGAACAAGATCAAATTGAAGCATTTTATAAATAATCACAACTCAAATTAAAGCTTCCATGAGCTCACAACAGATTTACATGATATCCAAGAAACCGAAAAGAGAAAAACTCTTATCAACCGAAGCTCACTTTCCGGGGACAAAGTTGGTGGCGTAGGCCCAGGCATTGTTATTGACAGGGTCAGCCAAGTGGTCGGCCAAGTTCTCTAACGGTCCCTTGCCGGTGACAATGGCCTGAACGAAGAAACCAAACATGGAGAACATAGCCAACCTTCCATTCTTGATTTCCTTAACCTTGAGCTCAGCAAAAGCCTCCGGGTCATCAGCCAAACCCAATGGATCAAAGCTGCCACCTGGGTACAATGGGTCAGTCACTTCACCGAGCGGCCCTCCAGCAATTCTGTAACCCTCAACGGCTCCCATCAAGACCACCTGGCAAGCCCAGATGGCCAAGATGCTCTGGGCGTGGATCAAGCTTGGGTTTCCCAAGTAGTCAAGGCCGCCCTCGCTGAAGATCTGGGCCCCCGCCTTGAACCACACGGCCTCACCGAACTTGACTCCGTTGCGGGCCAAGAGCTCCGGGAAGACGCATCCAAGAGCTCCCAACATGGCCCATCTGCAGTGGATGACTTCGAGTTCACGGTTCTTGGCAAAGGTTTCTGGGTCAGCTGAAAGCCCGGCTGTGTCCCAACCGTAGTCCCCAGGGAACTCACCGGTCAAGACCTGAAGAAACAGACTTGCTCCCGGTTTTACGCATGGAGATGCGGCCACCGTTGCTTAGCTCATTGCCTGACGGGGCAAGGTTCACAGCCTTACCGACGAATGATGAGGAGAGAGCCATGGTCGAGGTTGCCATTTTGCAATGATCAGAGTTGTTGGTGAGCTCTAGTGTTCGAGTGTTGAGAGGTGAATTGGACCTTGTATATTGGTGGGTTTATTATATATTGTTTTTTGAGTCAGGTTTCTTATCTTTGTGCTATCTAATTCTCTAACTTCATTGGAAGGTGAAGATTTTGGGTTTGATTTTCATGTGAGGTGGCAGTCTCTAGTCCACCAGGCTCTTCAGATTCTTTTATTGACATGTAACCAGTGTGGGTGTTCCACGTATGTATAATGGATTGCATTCAGACTCATTGAAAATCTCGTAAGAGATAATGCTTACTAGATTGATTATCTTGAATTAAAAACACCCACGTTTGCATGATCCGATATTTTTAACGACTCTTTTTTCTTTTGTGAAAAATAGTTTTCAACGACTTAAAATTGCGCCACGAAATATTGATGGATTAATTGAAAGTTTTTAAACTGAATTTTCCACACTTGTTTGTTATCAGTTATCGCCGTCGGCAGATAAACAACAAACAAGAGAAGAAAATTCTGGAGTGATTTGCATTTATAGATATTTAAAGACGTGATGTTTTCTTTGTTTGAATTAAAAGACGTGATGTTAGTCTGACCTTGATAGACAAAATGAAAAGAAAATGAACCCACGACGATGCGGACGTTGGGCAGGAAGATTAATGAAACAATTATACGTCGTCATGAAAGCTTAAACACAAATAATGAAGTTTTCGTGGCAGATAGGATGCCTGCAGAAAGTATCTGGAAAGGAAAATCGAAACGTGTCATTGTTGTACAGCAACAAACTAATTTGTGAGGATACATTAATTTGCCTACAACAAATATTGAAATTCTTGATTTTAGTCGAGCATAAGATCTCTGCCTACCCATCGATCCTTTTTCCTGTTGATTTTTTGGGCTGTTACGATCCTCGTTTCTCAATATTACTGTATATGGAATTTCTGGTTTGTAATCAAAGTAAATTGGGAGACTAGATACTTCTTTATGATGTTCATCTCATTCTTATTAGTTTCTCAATATTATGATTAGAGGAAGACACTCTCTCACTCTATATATATAGCCCATAATAAAATAAAATAAAAAATAATTAATAATATTTGTATAATTAGAACAAGATACCGAGTGATTAGAATCATTTCCTCACAACTGTGAGGGTATTGGTTTCGAACTCTCTTAAAAATATTATAGGGATTTAATTTTTTTTTTCTCAAAATTTAGACGGATACATTTTTTCCTCTTTCATATAATATAAACTAGGAAATAAAACCGTGCTTCGCGTAGCTTTAGAAAATGAATTTAATATTATTAATTTTGTTTCTTTACACTCGATAAAACTGATAAAAATTATAAATTATTTTTTTTTAAAATGAGACAGCCTTATAAAACTAATGTTATTTATGAAAGTTAACTACTTTTTTGCTAACGTTAAAAATATATATATTAACGTGTATAGTCTAAGTGTACAGACCTTATACCTTTTGTAGTTGATAAGTTCCAAATTAAATTTTGTAATTGAGGATCCTTAGCAATGCGTTGAATTATAAAAGAAATAAGTAAAAGACTTTTACTAACTTGCACAACGTTGGAGATGGTAGAAAATCTTTCAATTAATGATGCTACATAATCTATTTGAAGATTTATGTAGATTTTGCTTGCACTTGTGGCAGAGAAATTAACCTCACATGTTTAGAGCAAATGTAACCTAAAACGAAATTTGAACAAAATCCAAATTTGTGTATAATATTAAAATAGTCACACTGCATTTGAAAATGTTAATTAGTGGGATCTAAATAAAATAATCACCTTGGAATTTTTTAATGGTTGTAGAAGTTACTATCACAATACAAGGACCCTCGTCTTTCTTGTACAAGTTTGGATCAAACATCTCCCCTAACTTTCCCCATAAAGTAATATTTGTTGTTACCGAGCTATCCATAAAAATTAACAAAAGTTAATAATGTAAATAGAACCAATAATTAAAAAATAACATAAATAACTAAAAAATATAAAGTCGTAGTTTTCTTGATTATATTCAACTTACTAATCCGTTAGAATTTTTATATCTCTTTTTTTCCAACCAGCTCCAACGATCTCAATATCACACACACCACATAAACTTCCAATAACATTTGTAATATTATGGAAAAATAATATAAACATATTAAAACATAAGGATTAATAATTTCTAATATACACTTAGAGATTAACAAACATTAATAATTAAAAAAAAAACCTGAGAGGATTGTGTTATCATTCACACGTAAATCAATCAAATTCGGAGATACGAATTGAAATCTATTAATCAGAATCTTGACAGTTCCTTCTTTTAACCTCTTAAGAGAAGTTATAATCAAGAAAATAATCTTATACTGATTTGAAAGTGGTCAGAACTCGCATGTAGTTAAAACAACTTTCAAATTCTTGACATTATACAAAAAACCCTCACTCAACATGTGCTTAAACCTTGTCACTAAAGTTTTCCTGATTGTTGCATGCATTAGATTTTCCTACAAAAAAAAAACACATATTATATTAAGTGTGAAACAACTGGGAAAAAAATTAGAGAAAATAATGGGAGAATGAGTTTTTTATACAACATTTTCATCAATAAAAATCATGTCAACACTAATCAATTCTCCATTTTTTTAGTATTAGTAGACTCTCACATCCTACAAAGCATAACCCTTATCATCCAACTATCTTTATCATTGTTCAACTCATGAAGAAAAAAGTACTCCATGAAGCACACAATACCAAAAATTCAAATAAATCAAACAATAAAAATACAAGTATTTTTCTAAAGAGGGTGTTGATTAAATAAATTTAAAAAAACTGAACATAACAAATCTTATATTTTTAGTGTTTAGAGAGCTTGAAGAAGCCAAAAGACACTAAACAAAATGTTGCATAATTAAATATGAGATTATGACATTAAAATTAGGCTCTAGTGGCATTGTTGAGGGAAGATAAAAGAACCTCTCTTCCTATGTTAATTTATTGATGTGTTTTAAGTCACTAAAGTTTAATTGCTAGTATAATAAAATTTGAAGGAGCCAAAAGACACTCAACAAAAGGTTGCATAATTAAATATATGATTATGATATTGAAATTAGGCCCTAGTGGCATTGTTGATGGAAGATGAAAGAACCTCTCTTCCTATGTTAATTAATTCATATATTTTAAGCCACTAAAGTTTAATTGCTAGCATAATAAAATAAATGAATGCTTCAAAAGACTTGTAATTAATTATTATTCATGGTTACATATTGTTGGATTTAAATAGATAGAGGAAGAAACATGTACAAAGAATATCCACCAATATTTTAGATAATAGAAAATATAAAAAGATGAGGTTGATGGAAGATGAAATAACCTCTCTTCCTATGTTAATTAGTTGATGTATTTTAAGGCACTAAAGTTTAATTGATAGTATAATAAAATTTGAAGAAGCCAAAAGGCACTTAACAAAAGGTTGGATAATTAAATATATGATTATGACATTAAAATTAGGCCCTAGTGGCATTGTTGAGGGAAGATGAAAGAATCTTTCTTCCTATGTTAATTAATTGATGTATTTTAAGTCACTAAAGTTTAATTGCTAG
>MKYO02002116.1:204454-264223 GCA_002013955.2 Citrus medica
AAGCAAAATATATATATATATATATATATATATATATATATATATATATATATATATATATATATATATATATATATATATTTTAAGCCACTAAAATTTAATTGCTAGCATAATAAAATAAATAAATATTTCAAAAGACTTATAATAAATTATTATTAATGATTACATATTGTTAAATTTAAATAGAAAGAGAAAAAAGTACAAAGAATATCCACCAATATTTTAAATATTTTAGATAATAGAAAATATAAAAAGATGAGAAATGATATATATTAATAAAGTTACTATTTATTAAACGAGTTAAATACAATCTAATTAATTATGAAAAGATGAAAAATTAAATTAAAAAAATTATATTTATTTATTAGATAATAAAAAATATACAAATAAACAAAATAATAATGACACGTCACCTCCTTAAGTCCTACCTTTATATATATATATAGATAAACAACAATGTTATTAAACAATAATGGATGGCGCTATCGGATGGCAGAAATGGCAATGCATTATTGGAAGGATATACGATCTCCAAACCCGTAAATAAGGTGATGCATTGTCGTAAAAAATCCGGTGAGTGGTTCTGAGTGTGCCAAGTGGGCATAGGAATCAAACTTTCAAAATATTACCAGCCAATGGGGAGCGAGATATAGATCTCCTAAGATAAGGACTCTTTCCTCTAATCCATATTTATACAGAGCCCACTAAGCCCATCCACCACAACCAACAGCTTCTGTTGCTTACACAGCTTCTGCTTCTCAATTAAATTCCTCAATGGCAACCTCAACAATGGCTCTCTCCTCATCATTCGTCGGCAAGGCCGTGAACCTCGCCCCTTCAGGCAATGAGCTAAGCAATGGTGGCCGCATCTCCATGCGTAAAACCGGGAGCAAGTCTGTTTCTTCAGGTAGCCCGTGGTACGGCCCGGACAGAGTCAAGTACTTGGGCCCATTCTCTGGCGAGCCCCCAAGCTACTTGACCGGTGAGTTCCCTGGGGACTACGGTTGGGACACAGCCGGGCTTTCGGCTGACCCAGAAACCTTTGCCAAGAACCGTGAACTCGAAGTCATCCACTGCAGATGGGCCATGTTGGGAGCTCTTGGATGCGTCTTCCCGGAGCTCTTGGCCCGCAACGGAGTCAAGTTCGGTGAGGCCGTGTGGTTCAAGGCGGGAGCTCAGATCTTCAGCGAGGGCGGGCTTGACTACTTGGGAAACCCAAGCTTGATCCACGCCCAGAGCATCTTGGCCATCTGGGCTTGCCAGGTGGTCTTGATGGGAGCCGTTGAGGGTTACAGAATTGCTGGAGGGCCGCTCGGTGAAGTGACTGACCCATTGTACCCAGGTGGCAGCTTTGATCCATTGGGTTTGGCTGATGACCCGGAGGCTTTTGCTGAGCTCAAGGTTAAGGAAATCAAGAATGGAAGGTTGGCTATGTTCTCCATGTTTGGTTTCTTCGTTCAGGCCATTGTCACCGGCAAGGGACCGTTAGAGAACTTGGCCGACCACTTGGCTGACCCTGTCAATAACAATGCCTGGGCCTACGCCACCAACTTTGTCCCCGGAAAGTGAGCTTCGGTTGATAAGAGTTTTTCTCTTTTCGGTTTCTTGGATATCATGTAAATCTGTTGTGAGCTCATGGAAGCTTTAATTTGAGTTGTGATTATTTATAAAATGCTTCAATTTGATCTTGGTCTGCTTTTTATTCTTTATTTTTTTTTTCGGTGCTTGTGAAATCAATGGTGATAACGCGAAAGAGAAACGCAAGATTAAAAAAAAAAAAAAACCGAGGAAGGTACCACCCGTGACCTTTCTTTAAATCAGTAAGTGTCCTTAGAGGCGATTTTGAAGGGTAACGGGCTTCAGGTGATAGAGATTTCCGGAAAAATAAAGAATTTAGGGAAAGTCATAAACAGAAAACGATAAGTTACACAAAAGAAACAATACATTTGCTAATAAACAGTGAGTTATCCAGTACATGCTGCTATATCTCACTCATGATTGAGAGAAGCATGTATGCTGTACATAATTTTACATCAATGACCTCTTCCTTTTTTTACTAAGTACATCAATGAATCTTTGTATCTGTATAAAAGTATAAATCTAGCTCCTCAGTGAAAGTAAGAATTCCATCAGAATCATAATTTACATAAGCTGCAACCTAGGTTTTCATTTACCCAAAAAATGGAGAAAAAAAAAAAAATGAAGGAATGTTTTGTAAAATATGGCAAAGGTGTGAAGTAGATAGAACCCACCAATGCAGCTTCTACATCCAATAAAAAAATCTGAAACCTCTGATCAGCATCTGAAACCATTGCTTCACCTGCTGCATCTAATGACCAAACCAACAACTGTCTGTCTGCTGGTGGGATTTGCATGGAAAATCTGTATGAGACGCTGAGGGTAAACTATTCTACAGGGCAGCTAGCTTAAGCACGACTTGCAGCTGCCCTTGCTCTGGCCACAGATTTTGCATAAAGATCCTCATACTGTGATGCCGAAAATTCCCAACTCCAATCTATACTCATGACCTTTTGAACAAGCTGATGCCAACTCTCTGGGTTGTTTCTGTAGCGACTAATTGCACGCTCCAAACCACTATTGACTCCCTGTCAAGTTTCAACAATTTTAGGAAAAATTAGAATGACAAACAACCCAGGAGCAATATGACCAATTGCAATTGGACAAGAACAAACATGAAGTTTCTATAAAAGCAATGCTAGAAGAAATATGATACACTAGTGGCCAAAGAACCAAAAAAAAAAAAAAAATCCAATGCCACTTTTATATAAATTAATAAGCATTCCATTTACCTGCTCATCAGGATTCAAAAAAGTATATCCATTTCTGAACTGGAGAGGTATTGTGTCATCATCAACATCAAATACACTACAGAAGAAAATTTGTGAAAGTTAAGAATTCTCCAATTAGTATAGCTTATATACCTGATATCAGTCAATCAGTGATTTACCTGTCGTTCAGACCTCCAGTTTTCCTTGCAACAGGTATAGTACCATATCTCATTGCTATCATCTGCAGAAAATCATCAAATGTTTAAGACAAATATAATAATAATAATATGAACAATTGAAATTTGTTATTTAGATTCACACTTGATTCATATGCTTGCAAAACAGAGGCATTTGGCTAATATCTAGATTACTGCATTAAGTCTAACCACAGATCTTAAGCTATGTCATCTATACAGAGGTAGATTTCAACAAAATAAGCTTTCTTTTCAAGGTTTCAATATTCTGTAGGAGGTATAAGCTTTAGCCACATCCATCTATTTCTTCATTTCTTACGACTGAATTCACTGTTCAAGAAGAATTACCTGTGTAAGGCCACAAGGCTCAAAGATAGATGGGATAATGAAAATGTCTGATGCAGCATAAATGGAGTGGGAAATAGACTCATCGTACTTCAATATCAGCCGAATGTGATCATGATTTTGAAAATGATTTGCAATGCCCTCGAATTCTCTCTACAGAGAAAATAATTATCATTTAAAGAAGTAAAGGTCCCCAATCAGTTCACTGAAATCACAAGAGTCAGCACATTGAATGATAAAGTTGAAAGTAAGGAAGACTTGAATTCAGCTCAAAATGGAAACCAGTAGCTACAATCAGAAAGATCAAAGCAGCCATCAGCTGGCAGTACAACCAAGCAATAACTACTAAAAGTTACAAATAATGAATATATCACATATATTCAAATCTAAACATAAGTACAGAACAGTACTAGGATCATCAGATGCCATCACGATGAGTAATCACAAGTAATCATAGCATGATGCACACCAACACTTTCAAACACAAAAACTAAAGGGAAAAAATTTGAGAAATGGGGAAACAATGACACTAGCACCAGACTTCAATATGATGTAACCAAGGTTCACAATTGTTGTTTACAGTAAGATCCCCTCCTTGTCCTAACTTTATATATAAATTGTAAATATTGAATATGTGCTGCGTGGTTAAATAATATTTGTATAATTAGAACAAGATGTCGAATGGTTAGAACTATTTTCTCACAATTTTGAGGATAATGGTTCGAATTCTCCTAAAAATATTGTGGAGATTTATTTAAAAAAAAAATTAGATGGAGACATTTTTTTCTCTTTTATATAATATAAATTATAATTTAAGTAATAATATTGTGTAATTAAAAAAAAAAAAGAACATGATGAACAACAATGTTATTAAACAATAATGGATGGCTGAAGTGGCAATGCATTATTAGAAGGAGATACGATCTCCAAACCCGTGAATTAGGTGATGCATTGCCGTAAAAATCCGGTGAGTGGTTCTGAGTGTGCCAAGTAGGCATAGGAATCAAACTTTCAAAATATTACCAGCCAATGGGGAGCGAGATATAGATCTCCTAAGATAAGGACTCTTTCCTCTAATCCATATTTATACAGAGCCCACTAAGCCCATCCACCACAACCAACAGCTTCTGTTGCTTACACAGCTTCTGCTTCTCAATTAAATTCCTCAATGGCAACCTCAACAATGGCTCTCTCCTCATCATTCGTCGGCAAGGCCGTGAACCTCGCCCCTTCAGGCAATGAGCTAAGCAATGGTGGCCGCATCTCCATGCGTAAAACCGGGAGCAAGTCTGTTTCTTCAGGTAGCCCGTGGTACGGCCCGGACAGAGTCAAGTACTTGGGCCCATTCTCTGGCGAGCCCCCAAGCTACTTGACCGGTGAGTTCCCTGGGGACTACGGTTGGGACACAGCCGGGCTTTCGGCTGACCCAGAAACCTTTGCCAAGAACCGTGAACTCGAAGTCATCCACTGCAGATGGGCCATGTTGGGAGCTCTTGGATGCGTCTTCCCGGAGCTCTTGGCCCGCAACGGAGTCAAGTTCGGTGAGGCCGTGTGGTTCAAGGCGGGAGCTCAGATCTTCAGCGAGGGCGGGCTTGACTACTTGGGAAACCCAAGCTTGATCCACGCCCAGAGCATCTTGGCCATCTGGGCTTGCCAGGTGGTCTTGATGGGAGCCGTTGAGGGTTACAGAATTGCTGGAGGGCCGCTCGGTGAAGTGACTGACCCATTGTACCCAGGTGGCAGCTTTGATCCATTGGGTTTGGCTGATGACCCGGAGGCTTTTGCTGAGCTCAAGGTTAAGGAAATCAAGAATGGAAGGTTGGCTATGTTCTCCATGTTTGGTTTCTTCGTTCAGGCCATTGTCACCGGCAAGGGACCGTTAGAGAACTTGGCCGACCACTTGGCTGACCCTGTCAATAACAATGCCTGGGCCTACGCCACCAACTTTGTCCCCGGAAAGTGAGCTTCGGTTGATAAGAGTTTTTCTCTTTTCGGTTTCTTGGATATCATGTAAATCTGTTGTGAGCTCATGGAAGCTTTAATTTGAGTTGTGATTATTTATAAAATGCTTCAATTTGATCTTGGTCTGCTTTTTATTCTTTATTTTTTTTTTCGGTGCTTGTGAAATCAATGGTGATAACGCGAAAGAGAAACGCAAGATTAAAAAAAAAAAAAAACCGAGGAAGGTACCACCCGTGACCTTTCTTTAAATCAGTAAGTGTCCTTAGAGGCGATTTTGAAGGGTAACGGGCTTCAGGTGATAGAGATTTCCGGAAAAATAAAGAATTTAGGGAAAGTCATAAACAGAAAACGATAAGTTACACAAAAGAAACAATACATTTGCTAATAAACAGTGAGTTATCCAGTACATGCTGCTATATCTCACTCATGATTGAGAGAAGCATGTATGCTGTACATAATTTTACATCAATGACCTCTTCCTTTTTTTACTAAGTACATCAATGAATCTTTGTATCTGTATAAAAGTATAAATCTAGCTCCTCAGTGAAAGTAAGAATTCCATCAGAATCATAATTTACATAAGCTGCAACCTAGGTTTTCATTTACCCAAAAAATGGAGAAAAAAAAAAAAATGAAGGAATGTTTTGTAAAATATGGCAAAGGTGTGAAGTAGATAGAACCCACCAATGCAGCTTCTACATCCAATAAAAAAATCTGAAACCTCTGATCAGCATCTGAAACCATTGCTTCACCTGCTGCATCTAATGACCAAACCAACAACTGTCTGTCTGCTGGTGGGATTTGCATGGAAAATCTGTATGAGACGCTGAGGGTAAACTATTCTACAGGGCAGCTAGCTTAAGCACGACTTGCAGCTGCCCTTGCTCTGGCCACAGATTTTGCATAAAGATCCTCATACTGTGATGCCGAAAATTCCCAACTCCAATCTATACTCATGACCTTTTGAACAAGCTGATGCCAACTCTCTGGGTTGTTTCTGTAGCGACTAATTGCACGCTCCAAACCACTATTGACTCCCTGTCAAGTTTCAACAATTTTAGGAAAAATTAGAATGACAAACAACCCAGGAGCAATATGACCAATTGCAATTGGACAAGAACAAACATGAAGTTTCTATAAAAGCAATGCTAGAAGAAATATGATACACTAGTGGCCAAAGAACCAAAAAAAAAAAAAAAATCCAATGCCACTTTTATATAAATTAATAAGCATTCCATTTACCTGCTCATCAGGATTCAAAAAAGTATATCCATTTCTGAACTGGAGAGGTATTGTGTCATCATCAACATCAAATACACTACAGAAGAAAATTTGTGAAAGTTAAGAATTCTCCAATTAGTATAGCTTATATACCTGATATCAGTCAATCAGTGATTTACCTGTCGTTCAGACCTCCAGTTTTCCTTGCAACAGGTATAGTACCATATCTCATTGCTATCATCTGCAGAAAATCATCAAATGTTTAAGACAAATATAATAATAATAATATGAACAATTGAAATTTGTTATTTAGATTCACACTTGATTCATATGCTTGCAAAACAGAGGCATTTGGCTAATATCTAGATTACTGCATTAAGTCTAACCACAGATCTTAAGCTATGTCATCTATACAGAGGTAGATTTCAACAAAATAAGCTTTCTTTTCAAGGTTTCAATATTCTGTAGGAGGTATAAGCTTTAGCCACATCCATCTATTTCTTCATTTCTTACGACTGAATTCACTGTTCAAGAAGAATTACCTGTGTAAGGCCACAAGGCTCAAAGATAGATGGGATAATGAAAATGTCTGATGCAGCATAAATGGAGTGGGAAATAGACTCATCGTACTTCAATATCAGCCGAATGTGATCATGATTTTGAAAATGATTTGCAATGCCCTCGAATTCTCTCTACAGAGAAAATAATTATCATTTAAAGAAGTAAAGGTCCCTAATCAGTTCACTGAAATCACAAGAGTCAGCACATTGAATGATAAAGTTGAAAGTAAGGAAGACTTGAATTCAGCTCAAAATGGAAACCAGTAGCTACAATCAGAAAGATCAAAGCAGCCATCAGCTGGCAGTACAACCAAGCAATAACTACTAAAAGTTACAAATAATGAATATATCACATATATTCAAATCTAAACATAAGTACAGAACAGTACTAGGATCATCAGATGCCATCACGATGAGTAATCACAAGTAATCATAGCATGATGCACACCAACACTTTCAAACACAAAAACTAAAGGGAAAAAATTTGAGAAATGGGGAAACAATGACACTAGCACCAGACTTCAATATGATGTAACCAAGGTTCACAATTGTTGTTTACAGTAAGATCCCCTCCTTGTCCTAACTTTATATATAAATTGTAAATATTGAATATGTGCCGCGTGGTTAAATAATATTTGTATAATTAGAACAAGATGTCGAATGGTTAGAACTATTTTCTCACAATTTTGAGGATAATGGTTCGAATTCTCCTAAAAATATTGTGGAGATTTATTTAAAAAAAAAATTAGATGGAGACATTTTTTTCTCTTTTATATAATATAAATTATAATTTAAGTAATAATATTGTGTAATTAAAAAAAAAAAAGAACATGATGAACAACAATGTTATTAAACAATAATGGATGGCTGAAGTGGCAATGCATTATTAGAAGGAGATACGATCTCCAAACCCGTGAATTAGGTGATGCATTGCCGTAAAAATCCGGTGAGTGGTTCTGAGTGTGCCAAGTAGGCATAGGAATCACACTTTCAAAATATTACCAGGCAATGGGGAGCGAGATATAGATCTCCTAAGATAAGGACTCTTTCCTCTAATCCATATTTATACAAAGCCCACCAAAGCCCATCCACCACACCCAACTGCTTCTCTTGCTTGCACAACTTCTGCTTCTCAATTAAATTCCGCAATGGCAACCTCAACAATGGCTCTCTCCTCATCATTCGTCGGCAAGGCTGTGAACCTTGCCCCTTCAGGCATTGAGCTAAGCAATGGTGGCCGCATCTCCATGCGTAAAACCGGGAGCAAGTCTGTTTCTTCAGGTAGCCCGTGGTACGGCCCGGACAGAGTCAAGTACTTGGGCCCATTCTCTGGCGAGCCCCCAAGCTACTTGACCGGTGAGTTCCCTGGCGACTACGGTTGGGACACAGCCGGGCTTTCAGCTGACCCAGAAACCTTTGCCAAGAACCGTGAACTCGAAGTCATCCACTGCAGATGGGCCATGTTGGGAGCTCTTGGATGCGTCTTCCCGGAGCTCTTGGCCCGCAACGGAGTCAAGTTCGGTGAGGCCGTGTGGTTCAAGGCGGGAGCTCAGATCTTCAGCGAGGGCGGGCTTGACTACTTGGGAAACCCAAGCTTGATCCACGCCCAGAGCATCTTGGCCATCTGGGCTTGCCAGGTGGTCTTGATGGGAGCCGTTGAGGGTTACAGAATTGCTGGAGGGCCGCTCGGTGAAGTGACTGACCCATTGTACCCAGGTGGCAGCTTTGATCCATTGGGTTTGGCTGATGACCCGGAGGCTTTTGCTGAGCTCAAGGTTAAGGAAATCAAGAATGGAAGGTTGGCTATGTTCTCCATGTTTGGTTTCTTCGTTCAGGCCATTGTCACCGGCAAGGGACCGTTAGAGAACTTGGCCGACCACTTGGCCGACCCTGTCAACAACAATGCCTGGGCCTACGCCACCAACTTTGTCCCCGGAAAGTGAGGTTCGGTTGATAACATTAGTAGCGTGGAAATTGGAATTGAGACTGATTGGTTATTGATGTGACTCTATTTCAACTTGCAAAACATGTGAATTATGTAATGTACTGCTACTACCAGTTTGAGGGGATTGTATTTTCATTCAATCTCTTGTACTCTTATGTGCCTTATTATTGTATTTTATATTCAGATTTATCTTTGCATATCCATGCCGCAAAAAACGGAAGGTAACCCCGTTTACATAGATTGTGAACTAAAATAAGACATATTCAGGCCACAAAGATAGTAAAGCCAAGCTTAATTTGAGGGGCTATTTCAATAAATAAACAAATGAAGTGGGGGGGTTGAAAAAATACCAAACAATGCAGCATTCGTGTTTGCATTCCAGTTTTTCTGCTGGTATTCGTAATAGCTGCAGTTTGCAATGCGCAATCGGTCTTGCGGTGGTTCACAAACGAGATTTACTATTTGAAAATTGGTATCTTTCTAGGCAGATTGAAAAAAGATTGAAAGTTGAACAAAAGTCGCACGGTTCTAGTTCTAGTTCCTCCTCCTTACAGGTTGTGCCAGAATCTAGTTACAAGTTTACATCAACAAAATCTCCAATGTGTTCCCTTTTACAACTTCATTTTGACCTTAACTATAGCTTTAACAACAACAACCCAACAAATCTCCAAGAAAGTAGTAACAGTGAAGCCCCGCAAGCATTTCTTTCTCTGTCTCCACAGTTTCCACAAACCCAACAAAACACACCTCGCTTAAGCATTATCAACAAACTGAGAAGATTGATGATGCCCAAAAGTTAATGCAGCTGCTGGGTCTAGCAAACAATTCTCAAGTAGAGAAGCGCTGTGAGTGTGAGGGGGAATTCTATAATAAGATTGTTGGGGGAAGGGGCCAAGGTGTGGGAGTAAATTGAAGAGAATGGAAGGGTGGATTAAGTACTTTTTGAGCAGTAGTGACATTGAACAGCTTTAGGTTGCTTATTTGCTTCTTGGTAAAGCTGCTTTTGTTGGAAGTGATTGTAATTCGGCAACTTCGAGTTTCCTTAAACTATATATTCTGGTAACTTCAATTTTTTTTTTTTTTTAAGTAACTGCATTGTCTAAGCTTTTATTTGGAATCGGCTTGTACTAGAGAAAATTTCTATATAATGAACCATTCATCAATTACAGATAGAAGATAACACTTGGAGCAATATATAATGCCACTAACGAAACAAGCGCTTATGTTTTCTGAGCTTCTGAACGATTTCCAAATTGAAGTGCTTCAAATGGGAAATGACAATCAGTCAATTACAAAAACCTTGAATTAATTGCCCAGCTTTCCGAATTTACAATGGTTGATACCAAGTGTTGAAAACAAGAAAAGGAAATTTTGATCTTACCAGCAATTCCTTCTCTCTCAAGAAACATTGTGTGAATATTCATTATTGAAATGTATACCATTAATGGATCATCCCAGTTCATAATCCATCAAGTAAAATCAAAAAGTTGCTAGGTCTTACCATTTCAATCGCCATTAATGGTAGCTATACTACCACCATCAACATGAGAATGTCCCATTGTTATGGTGACTGTCGCTGTTACTCCACTGAATTTCTGTTTTGCCTTATCAGTATATAATAATGCAGTGCAAGTTGCATTATGTATATCTATTTTAATTGCAAACCATACAAGTTATACTACATTTTTCATTTGGCGATTGAGATTTTCCAACCACAGAATGAGACAGAAACCTCTTATTTCTCTAAACAAAGTATCCTCTTTAATTGAACTTTGCTGAGGTTTTTAACCAACCTACATTTTCCTGGCTTAGTAGTAAGGGCTAGAGCCTAGAGGCGCTTGTGCAATTTGACCCACTAGTGACCAAATCCCTTTACATAATTAATCCACTAACCTATTTAATCCTTGCGTTTTTCTGTTCTAATTTCTCGATACAGCATTTCAACACAAATTCATGATCAAAGATGCCTAGGTAAAAAAAGAAAAAAAATAAAAAGAAAAAGAAAAAGCAAGACTTAATTAATTAATTGTCAAAATTTTTTGTTGATTTATTTAACGATCTTATCATACTAATATCAAATGATCAAATTGCTCCAAAAAAAATGTGTTCTTATATCTAATTATTAGTTTTATTTTATTAAATCTCCAAACTTCCTCTTTATTTGTATCTTTAAAAGATAATATGGACATATTGTAATTAGTTTTTGGGGGTAGACTGGATTGACAAAAATTATAGGGGAAAATTTATCCACTTTCTATTTATTTACGTTAAACCCCTCATTTTCATAGAGTTATAACATTTTCAAGTCTAAGATTTCTCTGTTATGACGTGGTCGAAGTCGAACCAAAGTTTGTTCCGCGAGTACTATACTGTATACGTCGCTGGCCACAATGAAGCGATGTGAAAAGGTATTATCGTGATCTTGGCTACACCAGATTATATTGGTCGTAACGGTAACGGATCGTTTAATCTTCTACCCCTACACATTCCCCCACTACTTTTCTTCCCATTAACTGTAGCCGTTGATTATTTAACCAAACCCTTCGTTGTTTATAGATAGGTAATAATGACAGAAACGTACATTTTGGCTGCTTCCACACAATTGTCACCTTATCTGACTAATGGGAATGGTTTAGACTGGGGTGGAAGCAGCAAATGGTGCTGTGGAAAAAGCAGTCTCTTGTGTTTATAAACCTCTCTCATTTACTCGGTTGACACATTATAACATTGTCCAATTCTCACTGTTTAGTGCCTCTCGCAACAAAAGCAATGGCAAAAAAAGTGTTTTCACTTCCCTTTCTCCCTCTCCCTCTCCCTCTCCTGCTTCTGCTTTTCTTCTTCGCTTCAGGTATTTTAAAAATCCTTTCTTCTTTCGGAAGTAACGCTTTTATTTTTCAGAATTCTGCTTTCTGCCTTTCTCAAGTTTACATGAGAAAGTTTTGACTGATGATGATTCTCTTTGTATCCAGGGGGAATATTGAAGTTGGCAAATGGACAGGTAAATATATACAAGAGTACTTTTTTAACAATATATAACAAGTTGTCCGTACATAAATAATTAATGAGTATAAATGAGAGTTAAGAAGTTATATTGTTTTTGATTTGTTACAGGAGATGAAAACCTGGTGCGTAGCAAAGCCATCATCAAGTGAAGCAGAATTGGCTGCAAATATTGATTTTGCCTGCAATCAAATTCAGAACTGCAACATAATACAAGAAGGTGGGCCTTGCTACTACCCAAATACTGCAATTAACCATGCATCTGTGGTCATGAATCTCTACTACCAACTCAATGGCCGAAATAACTGGAACTGTGACTTCAGAGCCTCTGGTCTCACCACTCAATCCGACCCAAGTATGATATTTAGTTTTCCTACTCTTTAATTAAGATCACCAACTTTTTTTTTTCTTTGATAATGCGCATTTGACTTGTATTATTCCATTCTCTGCAGGCTACGGCGGCTGCCAGTATGCATAGTGGGTGCAAGATGCAAGAATATATAAGATGCTGTGAAAAATTTCACAGGAAGTTATATCTATATACAGACACGATGAATTTGGTTTAATGTAATAAGTAATTAATATGAATTAATTCTTAATTGGAAAAAAAAAGTGAGATTTATGTTTACTTTAGCAGCTTCAATTTTCATACGTTCTTTAATTTATTTAAAATTTACAATTAATTGGAACCTATGTTGGTTTATGGATTGCTTGGTTGAGATTAACTTCTATGGGGTTCCGAAAATAGCATAATCTTTGGGATATAGCATAAATCGCAACTCATTACTATCCAAGCTCCATTTCAAAAGGGTCCAATTTCTCGTTAGTTACAAGCACGTTCATTAATCACTTTGTAGAGAATCGTTAATACTGCCAGCAGATATTTCGTCTTTACATGCCTGTGCAGGACAATAAGCAAAGCATTCTGCCTTCTTTTTTTTTTTTTCCTCCCCCCGTTAAATTACACATCACATTCAACTGATTAGTTTGAAAATCTGCTTCGATAAAAGAGACATTTACTCGCATTTTATAAAAATTTACCCACATCTGCAATTAGCGGGAATTGATTTAATTTACTCTCAACAAAATTAGAAGGGAGATATAATATGCCCTTTAACTATCAGCAAGCAAACAACAATATTAGAAAGCTACTCGTAGTCTTAAGGTGTGTTTAGGAGTGAGGTGCTGTAGTTTTTAAGTTGCAGTTGTTGTGAAATAAAAGTTACAACTGTGGTGTGAAAGTTGGAAAAAATTTTTTTTACTAAACTGTTAAAGCTCAGCTATAAGTGTTACCAAACACCTTAATAGCTGAGTTTTGACAACTCAATTACCTCACCACACTCCTAAATAGACTTTTAGAGGACATTTTCCTTCATGGTCCGGTTGAAAGAAACTTACTATTTGACGGCTTGACGCAGCTGTAAGTTCTAATATAGCCACATGCCGCAAAATTAAAAATTTGGACGAACCAACCAAACATACATGCTGCAGAATTAAACAAAATGTTTGTCATTTTCAATTAAATTTCTATTTTTGGTATATTACTTAGGAGTAACCTAGCTAGTGGCGGGTACAAACTACAAAGGCTTGAAATCGAAGACACGGCTGAAGAAATTTTAAAAGAAAGACAAAGCATGAGGTCACAATTTGAGTAGTTTTTTATTATGACTCGTTAATTTGATCCTTTTATTTTTCCTTACATTGGGAAATTCTTTAATTGAGGACTTGACGTTGTCATATAAATTACACATCACATTCAACTGATTAGTTTGAAAATCTGCTTCGATAACAGAGATATTTACTCGCATTTTATAAAAATTTACCCACATCTGCAATTAGCGGGAATTGATTTAATTTACTCTCAACAAAATTGGAAGTATAATATGCCCTTTAAGTATCAGCAAGCAAGCAAGCAAACAAAAATATTAGAAAGCTACTCGTAGTCTTAGAGGACCTTTTCCTTCTTGGTCCGGTTGATGAGGAAACTTACTAGTTGACGCACAACACGAACCAAATATGAGACGAAATGCCGGCTGTAAGTTCTAATATAGCCACATGCCGCAGAATTAAAAATTTGGACGAACCAACCAAACCTACATACTGGCTACTGCAGAATTAAACAAAATGTTTGTCGTTTTCAATTAAATTTCTATTTTTGGTCTATTACTTAGGAGTAACCTGGCTAGTGGCGGGTACAAAGGGTTGAAATCGAAGACACGTTCTCGGCTGAAGAAATTTTAAAAGAAAGACAAAGCATGAGGTCACAATTTGAGTAGTTTTTTATTATAACTCGTTAATTTGATCCTTTTATTCTCCTTTTTATTTTTTCTTACATTGGGAAATACTTTAATTGAGGTTGTCAATATACTGGCCTTTCACACGCCCATCCATTATTGAATCCTATTCCTAACACATATTGGCTTATCTTAAAATTGATTAAGATAATTGGAGTGAAAACTATGATACCCACATGATATCATTTAATTGAATGATCATAAATCGTAGTAGAACATTCTACCTAGAATGTTTTCTTTATTTTTTTAGTTGGAGAACAATTAATACTTGAATTCTCGATGTAGATGTTACAGAATTGGTTCTTATCCTTCAGAGACTACAAGTGTAATAGGAGCATCCGTCGACAATTAGATATCCACTAAATTGGAGTTCTAAATATATGTTTGAATTGGTGAGCGAATGGTTGCTTCAACTTCTTATTGTGTTTGTAATTAAATTGTAGGCTGAGTCGTTATTCTATTATTGATTTTGATCGTGTGGACCATTCATGTCCCGAGGTTGCGCACATATTGTGAATGGGTTTGTCTTCCAATAACTTCGAATGAGCACGAGAATTTCACTTATTTTTTTGCAAAAAAAAATAAATAAATAAAAATAAAAATAATAATAATCATCATCATCATCAATTAGTTGCGTGGTAGCACGTGTTCACCAATCGTTGAATTCAATGGTTTAGTTAAGTTCTCTCATATCGTGAATAATTTTGGTTTTTTTATTTAAATATTTGATATTATGAGCTAGATATCTGAATACATAGGTGAGAGGCCTGAATATTTAAATTGGGTTAAAACTGAGAAAATTTAATAAGTTTTAATAGAGTTATTTTTAATTATCAGTTAGAGCGGGTACACATGATCTATTTAAAAATATTCTTACGAAAATTTGCCCACATGTTGAGTTTGCTAAAAACTGTAATTAATGAAATTTAACTAAACATTAAAACTTAATTAAAGAGTTGCATATATAGCTACAATATATTAATATTCCAACCAGAATCCTATGCACACATAATCAATGCTTTGAAAGTGCATTCAACCTGTAGTTTTCAAATGTAAATCTCCTCTCAATGACCTTGGAAAGTAAATAAGTTATTTGTATCAATTAGGTAGGTCCACTTCCTGATTTTCTAAATGATCTTCTTCTCCTTCTCTCTCTTATAAAACCCACTTACATGCTTCCTCTTCTCAGGTTGCAAATAAACTCGCTTTTTTGTTATATATATCGCCGACGCCATAGTTAATGGCTAACTTTGCTCTCCTGCAACCGATTGTATCCATCATTTTGATTTTCTTCTATTCAGGTATCTTTCAAGCCGTAGCTTGTACATGTTATATAAATGCTTCAATCATTGTAGACCTTTGACTTATGACTGCATAAATTTGCAGGAAAATATTCAACTTCGTCGGCTTCACAGGTAGAGGTAGTAAGAAACTATGTGAAGTGATAACATTGATAAAAATAATGATATTGCGTATTCCCCAGCCCCCGTACGGGCCCTGCGTATAATAGTAGTTAATAAATCATAATGGTGCTTGTAGATGGCATGGTGCGTGGCAAAGCCTGGAAGCACGGACCAAATGCTGCAGGCAGGTTTAGATTATGCATGCAATCACGCAGACTGCGGTCCAATACAGCAAGGCGGTTCGTGCTTCGATCCTAATACGCTGGTGCAGCATGCCGCTTTTGCCATAAACATGTACTATCAGTCAATGGGTAGACACAAGTGGGATTGTGATTTCAACGACTCTGCTCTACTTTCTTTGACAGATCCAAGTAAGCCACCATCCATCTCAAACCTGGAAAAAAAAATAAACTACTATTTAATTGCAAAAGTTTCTTACATCACTTGACGAGATATTAAATATTTCCTGCAGGTTTTGATGGCTGCTCTTACGCTGGTATAGATTTATTTTTTTTCAGATTAATTAATTAATATATATAGTGGTTTAAGTACGTCAATATGTACATAGCATTAGTAACAATCTAATACAACCGTTTGAAAGAATTTCGAAAGGTGATCCTTCATTATTATATTATTCTCTACGATTCTCCTTATTTTGTTAATTTTTTTTTAAATATTGTAACGTCTGTTCCATGATATATATTTATAATAAGCTGCTAGCATTTTCTTCAGCTTCTTTTCATCTGTAATCTATATAGTATACATGCAACCAATTAATGGTTATGGTATATTGCCTCTTTATATGAGCATTATGGCTGATTTTTTTTTTTAATAAGTGATATTTCAAAGTAAATCCGGCTTATTGTAAGCCCGGACATTTGGACTATGTGCGCCATCACAAAATTAATTTATATATATATATATCTAAATATCTATATGTACCAATTTATATTGCAGGGGGTAATGCAGAGGTGGATACAGAGGTAATTTGAATCTCCCTTAGTAATGAACAAGAGTAGTTTCAGCGTGGATAAAACAACTGACATCTAATTGATCTCTTTTTTTTTTTTTTTTTTTTGTGTGTGTGTGTGTGTGTGGGGTGTTTGTAGAGAACTTGGTGTGTGACAAAGCCTGCAACAAGCGACCAGTTGCTGCAATCAAACATAGATTTCGCCTGCCAGAAGGTTGATTGTAGCCCGATAAAAAGTGGTGGTGCTTGTTTCAGTCCCAATACTCTTATGCACCATGCCTCCTTTGCCATGAATCTTTACTATCAAAACAACGGCAAAACTGCTGCATCTTGTGATTTCAACAATTCAGGCCTCATTGTTGCCGCCAACGATCCAAGTGATAACACATTTTTGTCCTGATTAATTGATTATATCTAGTTACGAAGGGAAAATTATCAATCGAGTTTGGTGGCATAATTCAAATTAGTTTTCGTGTGTCAATTTGCAGGTTTTGGTAGTTGCACTTATCCCGGCCCTGAACAGACCTGAGAATGAGAACTGAAAACGGCAATGGGATTGCTAGCTGATTTTTTTAATAAATAAGAGAAGAATTCTGCTTTTCATTGACAGTAGTCATTAATATTGGGGATTGTAGCCATTTGATATCCGTGAATTATGAAGTTTGTGCCTTTGTCGATTGAATTATTTCTTTTCAATTATTGGTATTATTTCTCTGTTAGGTGGGTTATGGATGTTAATTTCTACTAAAAGTACCGTTAAATGTTTGGATCTGCATATCTAAAATGTAAGGGTGTGTGGTGAATTGACTCTGCTCAAAATAAGTTTTCTATTAATTTTTAAAAAGTTATCTTTGAATGGGGGCAATTATATAATCAAAATTTTTATATTCAAGTCAATTTCATAAATTATTATTTTTTTTGTTATGATGTAGTCCCTATATGAATAAAATTTCTAGATCCGCTCCTCATCGCTAGCCTTTCTCTCATATATAGATTACAGTTCACCTATCTACATATTGATGTAATTAAACTATAAATAGATTATAGTTCAGCTATGCAACAAAAACTCGGAGACAATTCATAATATAAAGAAAAAGAAATAATCAATAGTTTAGAGGTAATTTATAAAATAAAGAAAAAAAAATCTGCCTATCCAACAAAAACTTAGAGATAATTCATTCTTTCGTTGCCAACGTGAGGATACTAAAATGGAATCATTTAATACACAAATTTGTAAACCATATATGTATATTTACCTAAGTTCGGCTGTTGATTAGCAACTTCAATTTAATGACTTTTTTGGATGCAGAATGACAAATGACAATCTATAGCTTAAAACACCTCAAGTCTTCAACCAGCGGCCATTTGTAAATTCATCTGAACCCTCACGATATTCTATTCTTCTTTTGTCTTTTTTTTTCTTTTTCTTTTTAATTATTTTTAATCTATAATGACAATCCTGTCATTATGTACTGTTAGAAAATTGGTGGGTGGAGCAAACATGCAGCTAAAGTAAAATTATAAGAAAATAAAGAACAAGCACAAAAGAGGACACCAGAAATTACGTAGTTCGGCTTTTAGCCTACATCCACGGACGAAGACAGAAGGAAATTATTTACTAGTGAAAAGGAGTTACAAGTATTGTAGTATTTTAGCTCACTTCCCAAAACTCCAATACACCCAAACTCTCAAATCACTAGACTCTTAAAAACACTCTCTAAATAAAGAAAAGAACTGAAGAACTCGATGATTTACAAATGAAGGGAGCGAGCATTTTATAGCCAAAATTGGCTACTGTTCATTTAATATTTAATATTTCATTATTATTATTATTTTGTTAATTTTTCTTTTCTTTTCCTTCTTCAGCCCGGCATCCCGTTTTTCTTCTCTCTTTCTTCTTTTTCCTTTGAATACCTTCTTGCTTACAGAAAGAAAGAAACTCGCTGTCTGTATACTCTCCACTATTATCTGTCCTCAAGCAAATTACTTTTTACCAGATTCAAGTTCCACCCGCGCTTTGTATTCTTTAAACACTAGAAATACATCTGAATTTTTCTTAATTGGATACACCCAACATCTTCTGGAATAATCATCAATGAAAGTCACCATGTACTTTGCACCTTCCATGGATATATTCGGTGATTTCCAAACATCAGAATGAATCAAGTCTAGAATGCATTTACTTCTAGCAATAGATCTATTGAATTTTAATCTATACTGCTTACTTGTAACACAATGCTCGCAAAATAGTAAACTTACCGATTTGAGCCTCGGAAGTAATTTTCGCTTAGAGAGAATCTTCAAACCTTGTTCTGACATGTGACCAAGTTTGAGATGCCACATCATCGTTGACTCTTTTCCATTTAACGCGACACACGCATCAGCCTCCAGTAGTGTTTCTCCTTTAAGCATGAATAGATTAGTACTGATCTTTTCTGCCTTCATCAATACAAGCGCACCTTTAACGATCTTCATAATTCAATTCTCCACATGAGTTTTGTACCCATGACTATCCATTTGTCCCAAAGATAATAGATTTTTCTTCAGGCCGTTGACATGTCATACCTCCCCAATTGTGCGAATTGTACCATCAAACATTTTTATTTTGATAGTACCAATACCAGCGATCTCCAAGGCATGATCATCTCCCATATATACAGATCCTTCTGAGATAGGTTCATATGTGTGGAACCATTCTCTCCTAGAGGTCATGTGCCAGGTAGCTCCTGAGTCTATAAGCCAGACATCAGATAGTCGTTTTCTGCCTTCTGAAATAGTTGTTGCCTCGCTGTAGAGAATTTCGCCATCATCTGAGGTACTTGCTACACAACCCTGAGCATTTGATGACTCAGGTTCTTTGCCCTCTCTTCTCTTCTGGTTACTCCAACACTCTTTCTTGACGTGCCCTTTCTTGCCACAGTTGTAGCATTTAACATTCTTCTTACTTCTGGATTTTGATCTACCATGATTTTGACTCCCACTGGAGCCACGTTCCGTTGATCTCCCTCTCGTCATCGATAGCGCCTCCGCTTGCTGCGAACTTACTTGTCTGTTTTCTTTATTTTTCTGCCTGCTCTCCTTATTTAATACGGAGGCTGCAACATCATCGAAAACTAGATTGTCCGCTGGATTGTTGTTTGTCAGGTTGATGATGAGTTGATCATACGAATCTGGTAGACTTTGAAGTAGAAGNTCATTTTGATTTTCTTCCATTCAGGTATCTTTCAAGCCCTAGCTTGTATATGTTATATAAATGCTTCAATTATTGTAGACCTTTGACATATGACTTAATAAATTTGCAGGAAAATATTCAACTTTGGCGGCTTCACAGGTAGAGGTAGTAAGAAACTATGTGAAGTGATAATATTGATAAAAATAATGATATTGCGTATTCCCCAGCCCCCGTACGGGCCCTGCGTATAATAGTAGTTAATAAATCATAATGGTGCTTGTAGATGGCATGGTGCGTGGCAAAGCCTGGAAGCACGGACCAAATGCTGCAGGCAGGTTTAGATTATGCATGCAATCACGCAGACTGCGGTCCAATACAGCAAGGCGGTTCGTGCTTCGATCCTAATACGCTGGTGCAGCATGCCGCTTTTGCCATAAACATGTACTATCAGTCAATGGGTAGACACAAGTGGGATTGTGATTTCAACGACTCTGCTCTTCTTTCTTTGACCGATCCAAGTAAGCCACCATCCATCTCAAACCTGGAAAAAAAAAATAAACTACTATTTAATTGCAAAAGTTTCTTACATCACTTGACGAGATATTAAATATTTCCTGCAGGTTTTGATGGCTGCTCTTACGCTGGTATAGATTTATTTTTTTTCAGATTAATTAATTAATATATATAGTGGTTTAAGTACGTCAATATGTACATAGCATTAGTAACAATCTAATACAACCGTTTGAAAGAATTTCGAAAGGTGATCCTTCATTATTATATTATTCTCTACGATTCTCCTTATTTTGTTAATTTTTTTTTAAATATTGTAACGTCTGTTCCATGATATATATTTATAATAAGCTGCTAGCATTTTCTTCAGCTTCTTTTCATCTGTAATCTATATAGTATACATGCAACCAATTAATGGTTATGGTATATTGCCTCTTTATATGAGCATTATGGCTGATTTTTTTTTTTAATAAGTGATATTTCAAAGTAAATCCGGCTTATTGTAAGCCCGGACATTTGGACTATGTGCGCCATCACAAAATTAATTTATATATATATATATCTAAATATCTATATGTACCAATTTATATTGCAGGGGGTAATGCAGAGGTGGATACAGAGGTAATTTGAATCTCCCTTAGTAATGAACAAGAGTAGTTTCAGCGTGGATAAAACAACTGACATCTAATTGATCTCTTTTTTTTTTTTTTTTTTTTGTGTGTGTGTGTGTGTGTGGGGTGTTTGTAGAGAACTTGGTGTGTGACAAAGCCTGCAACAAGCGACCAGTTGCTGCAATCAAACATAGATTTCGCCTGCCAGAAGGTTGATTGTAGCCCGATAAAAAGTGGTGGTGCTTGTTTCAGTCCCAATACTCTTATGCACCATGCCTCCTTTGCCATGAATCTTTACTACCAAAACAACGGCAAAACTGCTGCATCTTGTGATTTCAACAATTCAGGCCTCATTGTTGCCGCCAACGATCCAAGTGATAACACATTTTTGTCCTGATTAATTGATTATATCTAGTTACGAAGGGAAAATTATCAATCGAGTTTGGTGGCATAATTCAAATTAGTTTTCGTGTGTCAATTTGCAGGTTTTGGTAGTTGCACTTATCCCGGCCCTGAACAGACCTGAGAATGAGAACTGAAAACGGCAATGGGATTGCTAGCTGATTTTTTAATAAATAAGAGAAGAATTCTGCTTTTCATTGACAGTAGTCATTAATATTGGGGATTGTAGCCATTTGATATCCATGAATTATGAAGTTTGTTGTCGATTGAATTATTTCTTGTCAAGCATTGTTTTTATTATTTCTCCGTTGGGTGGGTTATGGATGTTAATTTCTACTAAAAGTACCGTTAAATGTTTGGATCTGCATATCTAAATGTAAGGGTGTGTGGTGAATGGACTCCGCTCAAAATAAGTTTTCTATTAATTTTTAAAAAATTATCTTTGAATGGGGGCAATTATATAATCAAAATTTTTATATTCAAATCAATTTCATAAATTATTATTTTTTATTATGATGTAGTCCCTGTATGAATAAAATGGAATCATTTAATACACAAATTTGTAAACCATATATGTATATTTACCTAAGTTCGGCTGTTGATTAGCAACTTCAATTTAAGGACTTTTTTCGATGCAGAATGACAAATGACGATCTATAGCTTAAAACACCTCAAGTCTTCAACCAGCAGCCATTTGTAAATTCATCTGAACCCTCACGATATTCTATTCTTCTTTTGTCTTTTTTTCTTTTTTTTTTAAAAAATTATTTTTAATCTATAATGACAATCCTGTCATTATGTGCACAACTTTATCTTTGGTTTCGTATGTAATTTTTTTTTCCGTTTTAATGTGATTTCAGCATTAGACTAACAATTGTAATAGAAAAATAATAAAATAAAATGTTTTGTAAAATTATATTAGTAAAATAATAAGCAACAATACTTGTAATCATTTGACACTTTATAATTTCTTAACCAGTAAAACGAAAATAACGTTAAAAAAAAAATCCCGAAAAGGGTTCAACGGTGTCCAATACCCACTTTGTGTTTTCTAAGCATTTTACAAATAAGGCTATAGTAGGAATTATGCTTGCTCATGAGAAAGCTAATATTTAAAGAACGACATGCATCTGTAATACCCAATCAAAAACTGTTAGTCGTTTCAGTATAAGTTAATGAACTACGTGGTCTTATCCCCCATAAATAGATTGCCACGGACTATTTTCCATGGAAATGTCACCGACATTTGAAGCAGGCATTACACTGTACTGAATATCACTGCAGGTGAGGCAGGGACTAGACTACCGCCCTGTACTAAAAATATAACTGAAATGCCTAACTAGTCGGCATCTTGTCGAAGAACATTGAGGAATTAATATTCTCAAGTAATGCCGTTGCTACTGACGTTGCAGGTCGTTGGACGTTGTGCTTCACACAGACTGCCACTATCATCGTTATTGGTACCCTTGCCACATTTATGCTTCAACCACTCATGATAATACGCATGTACATGTGGTAAACAATGAACGAATAAGGAGAAGTGCTCCAAGAGCTCCAAAAAACCTTCTCGTTCTAATGATGGCTGACATAGTACAGCAGCTTACGTGGATCAACTGGTTAGAAAGTTTGTTAAAGGCCGCTTTCTTTCTGCTTTCCACATTCTTCGAATGAGCGAGTATAAATAAATTTGTTTCCTCATTTTGCTTGTATGTTAAAATTCTCTCTGTTTCCTGTTTAAAATTTCTTGAAATTTCTCAAGACTTCCGCAAGAACCGAACACTTGCTATTCATCAATGAAGAGGGAGGATCATGACGACGATAATGATCTCGAAATCATGGGCGGAGATGCAGAACTGGATCACTGCCTTGGAGAATTGGAACAAAAGAAGAAAGAAATGCAAGATGTGGCGAAGAAGCTGAAGGAGATTTCAAGAGAATACCATAATCAACCATTACCAAATGAAAGAGAAAGAGATCCCTTCCAGTTACAGAAGAGGTTGAACGAGTCGCTGACTGAGTTGGAAAAAACCACCGATCAACTTCTTCTTGCTATCAACAAAATGAAGACCAAAGTCAAAAGTCCAAAGAAACAACGATAAAATGTTCCAAGTTCATCTTATTAGGTCTCTTTCTGTATTCAATGAACAGTCCTAGGCTTCACAAGGTTTTTTCTATGTTGCCATAATCCAATGTCCAGTCTATATTCTTGGACTTCATTTCAATTTCTTGCTTCAAATTGGCATATGTGTTGTTGATTTTCCTGTGATTGCCGTGGTTTAATGTCTGTAATTTGTTGCTTTAAAACCCTGGTAATAATAAGAATGGTGCAGTTTCTTTCTTGAATTGTCATCTTGTAATTTGCTAATCTTCACAACTAGCTCATTTTTACACGTACACAAGCGTCACATAGCCCGTTAATTACCAAAAATGACTATACGTACATCACCGGAAACTAATCTCGATTCGGAGCGCATGAGCTTACAGTCGCACAAAAGAGCTCTTCATTAACCACCAATGAAATTTGATGTCTATATTGAATACCTTTTCAGTAACAAAGGAACTATCTACAGCCATCCAATGAAATGACACCGGCAGGCGAGGTAGGGGCTATGCACATATATATCCTTATTACTGGACGTAGCTGAAATGGCCTAACTAGTCTTTCGACGATCCGAGTAATTCAAGGTCTTGTTGAGGAATATTCTTCAAGTAATGACGTTACTGATTAGTGTTCAGAGCTGACGTACGTGGCTAGTTGGCTGTGCATCACATGGATTGCCAAGCTGGCAAAATCAGTTATTAATCCCAACTGCATTTCCCGCCAAATTGGAACTAATTAGTTTTGATTGATTTCTCGAGTCTTCGTTGTACTATTAGTTAGTGAATATTATTAGATCAGTTTGTCATCAGTGATTCAGATTCAACAATTAAGTAAGTTTCTTTTAGTCTGCAATTTCTCAGCTCCAAACATAACAAAACAGCCAAAACTGACTCTTTTGATCATTTTGTTGGCTTACTCCAGGTCAAAGAATTAATCATCAATGAGGAGGGAAGGACAGAGCAAAATGGTTGGACATCGGGACGTTTCAACTGATACTGCCGGAGACAACTCTATCTTTCTCTACCCGAAGTCATCAATGAAGAGGAAAGACCCTGCTGACGAAACTGATCTTGAAAGCATGGGCAGAAATGCAAAGCTGGCTCGTTGCCTTCAAGAATTGGACACCAAGAAGAAAGAAATGCAAGATTTGACGAAGAAGCTGAAGGAGATATCGAGAGAGTACCGTAATCAACCAATACCAACGCCTGAAAACGATGATGACTCACAACTGTGGCAGAATAGGTTGAAGGAGTCGCGGATTGAGTTAGATAAAACCATCGATCACCTTCGTCTAGCTATCGATAAAGTGAAGACTGAAATCAAGAATTTAGATAAACCGGATGATGCACGTGAAATTCAAGGGGAAAGTCAAGGATAAATCTTCATAGTGCAGATAAATGTTCTAAGTTCATTCTATTAGGTCTTTGTTTTTCTACTCGATAAAGAATCCTAGGCCTCAGAATTCCGTGAAAAAACTCATGGGTCCCATCTTTTTGCTGTCAATAGCACTTCAATGTCTATTCTGTTGCTTTCACTTCAATTGAATTCTTTCTAAAATTGGCATCTGTTTTTTTATTCTTGGAGAATCACGCTACTCTTTCTTGAATTGGATTCTATTTGATTTTGTTGAGCTCGCTATGCCCTGGAATTAATCTTTCTATACTTGTGTTGTTTGCTATATAATTTCATTTCTCACCACAAAACATGAAAACGTTAGCAAAGTTCAGTAAGTCACCTCTCCTTGTTGCCACCAACGATCCAAGTAATTAATTAATAACATTTCTCTCAATTACTATACCTTTAGTTAGTTATGAATAGAATTTCTTAATCGGATTTCTTAATCGGGTTTTTTGGCATATTATTCAAATTCAATTTCTTTATGCATGCAATGGCCGATTTCGCCCAATATTAATTGAAAATTATGTATTTGATTAATGATTTGCTGAAGGAAAAAAAAAATACACTTCCGAATTTGCTCCAGAAAAGGAATATGGCTAATAAAAAATTAAGCTTTTACGGGTAATAGCATTAGGAAATAAAAAATAATATCTAATCATTTCAAATATTAATTTTAGTTTGTATATGAAGTGTTGTGTCTCATATCAATAATTGTCATGCATAAGTATATTAATTAACTTTATTATACTTCACTAACGGGTTAATATTGTAACACCCGTGAATTGATGACATTACTACACTTCATCATATAGAGAGAAGCTATGTTTTCCCAGCTTTGTCCTGTTAGCCTAACTTATACTACTACTACTACTACATCGCCCAAAATTCGTAAAAAAGAACTAACTCAAAATCTACAACAAGATATGACTTGGTCAAATGCATAATCTGGTAAAGGACGACTTGTCATCTATATAATATCTATTGAAAGACGATGAATCATTGTTGTACAGATTAATGAGCTATGTTGTCGTCTTGTATCTGTAGTGATTTCTGTTATCCAATGAAATGTGAAGGACAGGTGAAGTGGGCATTAGTTACTTTGCACTGAATCCATAAAATACCCGGAAACTTCGTTCTTGGAAGATCGTGTTAGGCGCCTACGAACCCAACACTCTCTCTTGATCTCTCTCTCTCTCTCGATTACTTCACAAACAGATTTTATTACATTTTCATAGTTTTTGTGGAAGTTATACATATATTATACCAATGGGTACGAAAAATCGCGATGATATATTTCATGAGATCACCTCCAGAGTTTCAGAAGTGAATCGGTGCATTGAAGGACTGGAAAGAAAGATTACTGAAATGGGTCGCAAGAAGAAAGATCTGGAAGACATGAGGAGAGGTCTTGATGAGATTTCGATCCGATTCTATCACGTTGATCATGATTCCGATTCCCCATGCCCAAAGAAAGAAGAGGATGATCTAAACAAGAGGCTGAACGAGTTGATATCTGAGTTTGATAGTCTCAAAGATGGTATCGATCTTGGTCTTGAAGAGGTCAATGATGAGAAGAAGCAGAAAAAGCTGGATGATTCTGCACAAGAGGAAGTTCATGAGAGTAAGAAGATAAAGCTAGGGATTTGACTGAGGATAGGATGCATTGTGGAACGGAAGATGAAAGCCCCGAATAATAATTTAATATAATGTTTAACATTTGATTCCTTCCACGTCTATTGCTTTGTTGCTTTCCTTTGATTTTTCTTTTTCTTTTATTTTTCTTTAATTCTTCCTTCTTAGATTCGGATATGTTTATGGCTTCTGGGAAAGTCACATGATCAGGCCTCATATTTCTGTTTTCATGGTTCAACGAATCATTGTCTACTCTTTTGTTGAAGCTTTCACTCCTGTCCTGCTAATAATATTTTGAATTTCTTTCTGAACTGGATTGCTTTTTCTATATAATTTTGCTTTCCTTTTTCCCAACTTGCATTGCATGATGATCTGAAATTACTCAATTTCGTAACCACCAAAAAAATTCACACCAAAGTTGGACAAATAGTAGAATTAGGCCACTGCAAGATGCTGCTATTTTACCTCATAATTTAATTGGTAATTGAAGTATATTTTGTAGTAAATTTTGAAATTTTAGATAATTGAAGAATATATAGCTTATTATTCAGCAGAAATGATTAATAACACCAGAGACTAATCTCGATTTGTAGCACATGAGCTGCAGTCACGCACAAGAGCTCTTGATTAACCACCAATGAAATTTGATGTTAGTATTTAAACCCTTTAAGTCACAAAAGGAAACAATAACATTCACTCTCATCCTCTTAATTTGATGTTTGCTTTCGTTTCAGTTTCTTGCTTAAAATATTGGAGTCTGTTTTCTGATTCTTGGAAAATAAATATATCACATGAGATTTGATTTTTCTGTTACCATGTTTTGTGTCTGTATTTTGTTGCTTTCAATTCTAGAACTCTTAATAAGAAATAGTTCAGTTTCTTTCCTGGATTGTCATCTATTCGATTCTGCTGAGTTTGCTACACCCTGGCCTGGAATCATTCTATACCTCAAATGCTACTTAATTTCCACACACACATGCATCTTTACGCTGAGAAGGGTAATACGTGTGTGTACACACACACACACACATGTATAGTGTGAAATGCTGACCCACAAGCATCAATAAAGTTGAGCTTCTCCTATCCGAATAGCATGTGATCTAGTGATCAACAATGTGCTAGAGCTGGACGAATAATGGCAGTATTTCTGGGACTTTCAAAAACTAAGCAAATTTCAACTACAGAGAAAGGGATAATGTGGGTTCATGATCATAATTCATATTAATGTGGACATCATGAATCTGTACCTAATTGAAAAACTTGATGACACAGTATATGCTATTCTGTATCAAATAATTAGAATATGTTAGATATAAAGAGCTATCCTCTTTGTAAGAAATTGTGCCGAAGGATTACACAAAGATACATTAATTGTTCCAGAATGACTTTACTAATTAGCCCATGTGAGCTTGATTAAAAATAAATAAATGGCACGTTAAGAAATAAAATAAAATTACCGTTTTCTTCATCAATTATTATTATTATTTGTTTTGATTTCACTTGTGTAAGTTGGCTCGGTTACATGAAAATCAGGTATTACCTAACTCCTTACCAACAAGGAAATGAAATTAGCATGAATGTAAGGGCCTACAAGGCCACCACCTTCACACATTTCCCAGACTACATGTAAATCCAAACGCATATCTCCATTCACTATTCATTTTTCTATCACCAGTTTTTCACACTTCCAAAATGCTCAAACTATCTCTTTCCCTCCGCACTACCATGTGCCTTTTGTTTTTGTTTGTCTCATTCAATTCTGGTAAATTCAATCCTGCCATGCGTGAATTTTGCGACTGATATGTAGGTTCAATTTTCTTTCTTCCTTTTTAAATTTTTTAATACTTTATTCCTGATGTTTTGCAGGGGGAATGTTGAAGATGGCTTCAGCCCAAGTAAATATTTTAACAACTTTCCCACACAACACAATTTTAGTACTCGAAGATTCCTGCATTGGATTTTTCTTAACATGTAACTATTTTACGGTGTAATCTGCAGAGAACTTGGTGCATTGCGAATCCATTAACCAACATCTCTGCTCTACTTGGAAACCTAGACTTTGCTTGCAGTCATGTAGACTGTCAATTAATTCAGCAGGGCGGTTCCTGCTTCTACCCTAACACTCCCATTCACCATGCCTCTTTTGCCATGAATTTGTACTTTCAAGTCATGGGCAGACACTCTTCACACTGTGATTTCAGAGGCTCCGGCCTTATTTCTTTGACAGATCCCAGTAAGCCACTTAAACTTTTACTCAACAATTAAAATGCCTAAAATAATAAATCTTTCCCAAATACTGTTACTGAAAAACTTAACAAATCAAATTTTATATTCTGTGGCATTCTACAGGTTATGAAAGCTGCAGCTTTCATAGTGGTGAGTGCGCCAATCTTCAGTTTCTTTCTGCTTAACATATTTTAAGAATGGTTCATGATTGAAAAAAAAATTAATTAATTAACTTTTTTGCAGAAGGAGATCTGGCAGAAGCGCCACCATCGGTAATGCCAAAGCAACAGCTTAATTTTTGCATGCATGGTCACCATATTTAATGAATTTGCGGAAGTGTTTGATACATAAGCAGTTTAACTCTTGATGTCGGCCGCAGGCAACATGGTGCGTGGCAAAACCCGGATCAGGGGAGTACATACTGCAGCAAAACATCAATTATGCTTGTAATTACGTGGATTGTAGCCCTACACATGATGGTGGTTCATGTTTCAATCCAACAACACTTATAAACCATGCCTCCTTTGCCATGAATCTTTACTACCAGACTTCGGCAAAAAATACAGCAAGTTGTGACTTCAGAAATTCTGGCCTGGTTGTTGTTAATGACCCAAGTAAGAGTTAACCCAAATTTTCATTGTTTCTGTTTTTCATTTGCAAGCTGACTCTAATACTGATATAATCTGCTTTTGTTTTGTCATTTTGCAGGTGCTGGTGATTGTACCTACGAGTCCATTCGCTATGTACGATATCTCTGAGTCTTAAGAAGCCGTATCAAATGATTTATTTCATTTAATTGCCCATAAAGTGTGGAATTAAGGATTGCTTATTTATTTTCATGAATTTGAAAGCAAAGGAAAATGATTACGGACGTACCACTTTTTCTTTTTTACTAATGAAAGGATCAAATCATCGTTCGTTGATGGCTCATATTTTGATATTTAACCACTAAAAAAAGTGTCGTAACTTTCAAGATAGCACTTTCGTTAATTTTGTGAAATCTTTGTGTGGGTGTAAATTTTATCCCAGCTTATTAGGTGGTGATTCCAACTAAAAATGACTCCTTTAAGATAAGCTTCCTTTTTGTTGGATTCCATGATAATGAAAATTTTCTTTGGACTGATTTTAATGGGCCTTTAAATTTTTTTCTAAGAGTCTACTTCCTTAGGGGATGAAGATGTATTTGTCGACGATACTTTACAAATATAAGAAAANGCAGCAAAACATCAATTATGCTTGTAATTACGTGGATTGTAGCCCTACACATGATGGTGGTTCATGTTTCAATCCAACAACACTTATAAACCATGCCTCCTTTGCCATGAATCTTTACTACCAGACTTCGGCAAAAAATACAGCAAGTTGTGACTTCAGAAATTCTGGCCTGGTTGTTGTTAATGACCCAAGTAAGAGTTAACCCAAATTTTCATTGTTTCTGTTTTTCATTTGCAAGCTGACTCTAATACTGATATAATCTGCTTTTGTTTTGTCATTTTGCAGGTGCTGGTGATTGTACCTACGAGTCCATTCGCTATGTACGATATCTCTGAGTCTTAAGAAGCCGTATCAAATGATTTATTTCATTTAATTGCCCATAAAGTGTGGAATTAAGGATTGCTTATTTATTTTCATGAATTTGAAAGCAAAGGAAAATGATTACGGACGTACCACTTTTTCTTTTTTACTAATGAAAGGATCAAATCACCGTTCGTTGATGGCTCATATTTTGATATTTAACCACTAAAAAAAGTGTCGTAACTTTCAAGATAGCACTTTCGTTAATTTTGTGAAATCTTTGTGTGGGTGTAAATTTTATCCCAGCTTATTAGGTGGTGATTCCAACTAAAAATGACTCCTTTAAGATAAGCTTCCTTTTTGTTGGATTCCATGATAATGAAAATTTTTTTTGGACTGATTTTAATGGGCCTTTAAATTTTTTTCTAAGAGTCTACTTCCTTAGGGGATGAAGATGTATTTGTCGACGATACTTTACAAATATAAGAAAATGATTAGAGGGCCAATTTTATCAATCTAAACCCTTTGACGGTCAAATCAGTCATTATAGTTTTTTGAAATATAAAATCTAAAGAGAGAAAGTCAGTATTTTCCCTATTGAGTCAATGTTTTCTTACCTTTAATTATGAATTGAGGGCATATTTATAGGTGAAATTGATTTAACTTCTTAATTGCTTTAATGACAAATGTCGTTATACTTTTGACATCTGATGACACTTATGTTCTTGTACTTATGCTGATTGACATATAAATATGCAAGCTTGTTTACTGAGCAAAATAAGATGTGTTTCAATCTTAGATTGTTTCTCGTAAAATCCTAGGATTGTAGGAACTTTGGAACTTATGAGATTTATCCTAGGATCTTGAGATTCTAAGAACCTTAGAATTTTTAGAAATTTTCCTATGATTTTAAGATCTTAAGAGTCTTGTAACCTTGGAACCTAGAGGGATTGTCCTAAAATCTCAGATTTTAAGAGTTTTGATACCTAAGAAGTTTATGTTAGGTGGTTTGTAAAGTTTATTTTTATGTAGTTTGTCTTTAAGATAGGATTTTAAGAAACTTTTTAAGTCTTGAGCATTGCCACCTAGGAGGTTCATTTATTTCTTTATGGACTTTATAAGAATCATATTTTTTATTATCATAATTAGGTTTGGGTCTGTTTTATTTTTGGTTAAACACTTTGAATTTTAGTGGTCTTTGATATTGCATTATTAAGAAAGACATATTTTCCTGTGATTCACTAGTATGGCTGAAAGTAAATAAACTACACCAAATATTATGGGTCAATTACTTTGTTAAATTGATTTTGATCATTATGATTAATTGAACATCTTATCTCTATTTTTTTGGAGAGAAGTTTCCAAAAGAATTTCTTTCTTCAAATCCGATTATTCCAGAGAATTTTTTAGATAAAAACAAAAATTATTTTAATAACAATGTTATCTAAAAACATAAAAATAAATCTGCCATAGACATAGATATGTGATATGATAAAGGACATGGATTCTTGTACAACCAATGTAACAATAAAAATAATTATGTTACTTTTTACACAAGCGGATGGTAAGGTTACACTTGGGGGGAGGGGGGGGGGGGGGGGGGGGGGGGAGAGAAGGAAAGGTTGATTCAAACAGGTTATGTTTTATCCTTCCTAAGACAGGAAAAAAAATTATCCTTATAATTCATTTCGTTAGTGAGCTTAAGTGGTTACTTTCTTTTCCTTTTTTTTTTTAAAGAAAAATATTTTACTTCTTTTAATTTGATTTAGTTTTCATTTTCCGGGTCGGATCATCGAAGGTATAAGCTCCGGGCTCATCTTCGTAATTCTACAACGATAATGGGAAAAATGAAAAATAGATAAAAGAAAACAGATCCCCTCTTTCCAATTATACATGTGATGATCACATATTAAGACACGTTTAACACAAATTATCATTAATTAATGGTTTGATTCGACTGATACCAATCACGGAGCTAAAAAGTCAATTACAACGAGTCGATTCCACGATGCAAATCGTCAAACCTCGTGAGGCCCCCTGTCCACCTTCACGCGTGCTTCATCCAACGGTCCACAATCCCCGCATTTGACGACTCCTTGTCTGCAAGTAGCACGCATCCCAAGCCCCAACTTTTAAAATAATTAAGAATGAGGTCTTTCGTGTGGATTCCTAGAAAACTATATATTCCAAAATAACTACATAGTTAGTTCATTATATCAAATAGGTCCCAATCTAGTCAAAATTACTGTTTTCTCCTTTTTGTTATGTTCTTTTTTTTACTATTAGTCTATTAATCTTTACTAATAAAAATTTACTGCAATAAACTTAAATTATTTTTACTATGAAATAATATAAAATTTTATTTCTATTAATATATCTATTCTTGTTTAAGTATAAAAATGATATATAAATTTTTATAATTATAAAATTTAAATTTACTCCCTCAATGTTTAAAGAGAAATTAAGATCACCAAACTAATTCTCAAGCGGCCCGCTCATGTCAAAATTTGATACGATAAAAATATAAAACTCTTGTTTACGACAGTATAGCTCAAAATTTGTATTAGAAACTTTAGCAGTGATCTTAATATTTCATTAGGAACGACAAGGATGAGGGACCAATTCGATAGAAATGGAGAAACTATTTTCTTTAAAAGAAAATATAGAAATTGGGGACCTTGATGATCATACTCAAAATAAAAATCAGTTTTTTTTATTATTACAGAACACAAGGGCGGGCGCAACATATAAGCAACACTTCCAAAGCCAAAGCGTACACTCGACGCTTCTCTCTCTCTCTCTAGATCTCTTCAGCGCAAATCTAGGAACTTATCTGCCAGCTTACATAAGCTTGGATATTAAGTTTTGTTCGGTAATCGGAATCTTCTTAGAGGGGAAAAAAAAAAAATCTGTTCGTTTTGCAAGGTGTTTTTAAATGTATTTTTTATAAGTACTTTTAATTCTTTCGTTTGTCTTAGATTCATGTGAATTCCGGTCTGATTTTTATTTTTGCTCTGTGGGAATTGATAATTGGCCAGTCTGATACGTACTGCCATAAAAGGTTTCATTTTTTTAAACTCATTTACATTTATTTATTCTAAGATCTAGAAAATTTTTGCTTGGTTGTTACCTGTTAGCAAAGTTCAATCTTTTTTTCAAATTGTGATGAACTTAGTCGGTTCAGCTGTACTTGAGTACTGCATCTTCATATCTTGAATATTTCTGGTACTCAAGTTTTGCTGTAGTTTTTTTTTTCTAATTATAATATTGATTTCTTGACTGTATTCGGTACCTAATTTTGCTTTTTTTTTGCTTCATATCTGCTTGTTATAGCATAGCTTTGACTCTGTTTATTATTATTTTTGTATAATTAAATGTCATTATTTATTAATAGCTACTGAATCATTTGCTGGTTATGCTGGTTTATTTTTCTACTGCAGTACTGGTGTTTAGGTTCTTCCTTTAATGTCATTTGGAATTGAATGAAAAAGGTCAACATGCCTTGGACATCTTCATTTGTGAACTGCAGCAGGAACTTGGTGGTGTTCTTTCGTGTGATACTGTAATTTTGATTTGTTCAGGTTAGATTTTTCTTTCTTTGGCTGGTGGAACTTGCATATGATTTGCTACTATTTTGATTAAATAATGAATTTAGTTGTTGATACTTGGTAAAAAGGAAAAGAAATTTATTGGTATGAAAAGAAAAATAGAACTGGAATGTGTAATGAAGTACTAAATATATTTTGTCTTTGTCTAATTATCTTTTTGTATGCTGCAAAATAAATTGAAATTTTCAATCATGAGTTTGGAAGATATATCGAAAAAGTCATTTTCCCTGATTGTTGCCTGGGCACTGCATTATTCATGCTATGATTAAGGAAGAAGAAAAGATCATCTAAGTAATGGTATTATTATTTTTTGGTTTAGTTGATGCATGCTTGGAATTTTTTACTCGAAATTAGTGAAGATGCATGATTTCAAATTTTCGTGGTTTCTAACTTTTTTCTACCAATCCATAATCAAGTTCCCAGGTTATGTGCTTTTTTCTTGTTGCATTCTCCTTTACTTGATGATATTATGATGGTTCTTGTTCACTGCTGCAGGTGAAATTCTGTTGACTCATAAAAGATACTACTATCAAGCGTGTTTATAATTGGAAAGTAGTTGGAGTGGTTGAGAATGTACATTGCAATAACCTTAAAGAGATATCGAGCAGTGAAGGAAGTTGGGAAGATTAAAATGAGCGTCGGTGTTATTGTATATTACCAACTAGTACAAGTTTGTCAGGTAATTAACCTCTGTTTGTTTTCATTTTCAATGTTCTCATAACAATAATGCCTCACTTTTGGAATTTGTATTTCAACTGATGTAGCATATGACATGGCTTCTTATCTTATCATTCTATTTCCACATAAGTTGGAATACAAAACCCAGTGTACCATTATTCTCTCATAAATGATTCTTATTACCTTCCAGTAATAAGATGTCTGGTTTTACCACATTGGACTGGATGAAATGCTTGTTGGTAACTATTGTGCCTGTCCACTTGCTGTTACAGGCTGAATATTTCCGTCAGTTGCTTAAACCTGTCACGTAGTCTGCTGATACTAAAATCTGGGGCATTGGAATTTGGAAGATCTACCCTCTGGTTGTTTTTGTGCATAAGAAGGCAATGACAGAAAGGAACCATTAGATTGTGTTAACCATTGACTGGGGATAGACAGCTTGCTTATTTTCAGTGATGGCCAAAATACCTTGAATTTACTATTAGACCCGTAGTTGCTGTAGGAACCTGAACCAATTGATAGTTGAATAATTGCCAGCTTTTAAGGTGAAAATCCTCCTTTCCTTTGAATTTTTGTTTTTCCAATTAAGTAGGTCTTGATGCAGAGTGACCAACACTTTCACCCAAAAAGGATAATGCGCCCTTTATTATCTCAAGTGGGTGGTGATTATGTGCACATTCCAGTTGCATCTCCTTTTGGTGCAGATTTACCTCCAGCTGCAAACCCACCAACACCTTTCCAGGGTGTTGAATTTCATCCCTCTGAGGTTTGCCCAAAGAATTTCATTATTTTTGATCAGACTGATCATAGAAGTCAAATCATGTTCCATCCTGCTATTGCACACAAATTTATGGGTCCTAACTTTAATTTCCATGCAACTTATGATGCTGCTAATGTGGGAAGAGAGATGGCCTCTTCTTTTAAAGAGGATTCAGATGATATTGATGCGTTGCTGAGCTTGGAAGAGGAAGACGAAGAAGAAGAATACGATGAGGAAGAAGTCAGCACTGCACGAACCTGTGGAATTTATGGAAGTGACTCTCCTGATTCTACCTCCACTTATGATTCAGAACCCCAGCATAATAAGTTTTCTTCCATGCTGAAGTCCTCTGGCAGTAGCAGCAAATGTCACAATGGGAAAAAACGTCAGAAATTGAAGAAGATGGTTAATGTCTTGAGGGGTTTTGTGCCTGGCGGCAATGAGTTGAACACTGTTGCTGTTCTGGATGAAGCTGTGAGGTACCTCAAGTCTCTCAAGGTTGAAGTGCAGAATCTTGGAGTTGGGAATATGAAGAACTAAGCTTAGTGCCATGCAATGGTAACATTGATGAGACTCTTTATTATAATTATGAGTTTATAAGTTATTAGTTAGTTTCTTGCCTCGCTCTCTGCAGGTCAACATTAGGTCGATAATAATTTTGAGGGCGTATCTAGAACTTATGGTTGTGGCAGAGATATGCAATTGTGTTTCTGTATTGAATTTGTTTCGATGTTTTTGGTTGCTGATCTTTCTTTGAAACTCGATGGGTGGGAACACATGCAATGGCCTTAAGGTATGATATGTTATATGCCTACTCTTGATCTAGTTGCCACTAGATTAAATGTTATAAGTTATGCACTCTTATTATTATGTAATGTTATTTTTTAAGTGATGCTCCCTGCTGTTGTTTTGCTTGTTCCTCGTGTCTCTTCGTCATCTGTGGTCCTCATTTGGTGATGAATATTTAATTTTTTTAAATGCCCAAATAGTATTGATTACTTGACATGAGCATGTACTCGTTCTGGATCTACCTTTTTACTATTATGCCACTTTGATTCCTTTCATTTGTTGGAAAAATTGTTGACATTGAAGTCAAGGTTCTACATAGAGACTCCTGTGGATCCAAACTATGTTTATTAGATAATGGCATAATGCCCCCTAGGTCCACATCACTTTATATGAGCTGGACTCGCTCATATGCTATCGATTATGTTGTCGAATTCTAGGGACATTGAGATTATTGTTATGCATGCGTGGTGCTTTCCTTTTCCTACACTCCTGCTGCTGCAGACCCAATTGGTAGTGCTGTTTGTGGCGCAGGATTGGAGCTTTTTGCTGCCGCCCATCTCTTGCCAAGTTTTGTGCCTTTCAATTGGTCCCACCCGCAAATCAAACTTTTTTTAAAAAAAAATTGATATACACCGGCAAATCAAGCTCGTTGTTCAGAAATCTTTCATTTTCAATAGTCCCACGGTTTCCGCATCTTATGGATTTTTTTCCCTCTTCTAGAATTATATACCTTGCGAGCACTTCATAACATTAAAGTGAGTTTGCTGCGCTTCATGGTACGTTATTCGATAAAGTTAAATTTCGAGACAGAAATCTTCCCGGTCTCCTCCAGGATGAATATGCTCAATTGCCTTGTAGAAACTTTATAACCACCCTCAAAGGAAGTGGAAAGTAGACCTAAGGCCCATTTACTAGGAGCTTTACGCGTGTCCAATATTGTTTTCAAATAACTTTTTGTTTTCTAAATTCGTGCGGTAGATGACTATGGAAGCTTTTGGGAAAATGTAAATTTTATTCTTCACTTTAAACAAGAAAAATAAAATATGAAGCTCCCAATGAACAACTTTTCTCCTCATATCTCAGTTTTTAAAATTCATCTCTTAAAATAATAATAATAATACACAATCCTCCCTCAAAATAATTTTTCCTCTTCTTGTTACATACATTATAATGTTCGATATTTTTTATATATTAGTTAAATCGAACTAAATTTGAAAATAAGATTTTCATTCGCATTTTAAATTCATGAAAATACCAGTAGACAAATAATATCGAATGCAATTAAAGAAGAATGAAAAAACAAAAACGACTTTCATTATATTATTCCTGTGGTTACATCCACTTTGTAATTTCAGCACCCTAGAAAGCATCTTGAAATATGAAAGACATTCCGTTATTACTTTACCGATAAACCTAAACTAGAATCTAAAAGGCCTAAATTGCATCATCATCCTAATCAAAGTAAACATGAATTGGAAATGAAACTCCTGAATCGCCAACTAGAATGGTGTGGCCACCGGATGGCAAAACAATTTGTGCAGAGGAGTCCACGATCCGCAAACTCTCGCAAACATTATACTTGAATTTAACCTTCTGACTTTCTCCTGCTGGTACAGAGACCCTTTGGAAGCCAATCACTTGCTTGATGGGGCTTGCAGCAAGTTCGTTTGGTGGTTGTGAGTACACTATGATCACTTCGCTGCCATCCCTCTTGCCCACATTCAGAACTTCAACTTCAAAGTCAAACTGATAGTCGTGACATTTGAGGTCATCAACTATCATTGCAGGGCAGGGGGGCTGGTAGGCGCCGCTTGTGTAGTTGAGGTTGTGGCAATGATTAAACTTGCTCAATTTAATGTGGATTGCTCGCTTTGAGGTTTTCAGATTTGTGTAGTTGAACTTGGTGTAGCTGAGGCCATGTCCAAACGGGTACACAGTGGAGCCATTGAAGAATTTGTATGTACGACCTGGATAGCCCAAGCTGTCAATCGGTCTTAATTGCAAGGATGTCATTGGCAACTTTTGAGCATATTCTTCTTCATACCACGTAGTTGGCAACCTTCCTCCTGCAGACAACCAGATAATTAAACAATCAATATTTGTTAGACATTTAATTATGGACATTGAGCTATGCAAAGATAATGCTAACCAGGATTGTGCTTTCCAAAGACAATATCTGCAATGGCACGTCCACCTTCTTCCCCAGGATAGCCAGCCCACAAGATGGCTTTGATTTTTGTATTATCCTTTGCAAAAGAGATGTCAACACCACCTGCAGACATTATTACAAGAATCACAGGACCTTCGGCTGCCTCAGTTACTTGGTTGATAAGCTGAGTTTGGTAACCAGGGAGTGTTAGGTTCTCTCTATCCAAGCTCTCAGCCTCAATTGTCATATCTAAGCCAGCGACAATTATGGTAGCATCAGCCTTCTTGGCAGCTCTCACGGCTGGGAATATCAAGCTCTCATTCATGCACATAGCTTCACCGCAACCCATTGCATAGCTCACTTTCCCATATGCGGCAAAGCCATCAATAGGAGCCCTGTACCGACATGGAGCACCTGCATAATTTCCAAGCATGGCCGAGGTGGCATTGGCATGTGGCCCAACAACTGCTAAGTTCCTGAACTTGGAAGTGCTCAAAGGCAAAGTATCATTATCATTCTTCAAAAGAACTATGCCCTGTCTTGCTGCATCTGCGGCCAACTCAATGTGTTCATCAGTGCACACATCAGCCTTTCCAAGAGACTTATATTGTGGGTGTCCATCGAACCAACCTAATCTCATTAGCACAGTATAAAGATATTTTAATGACTTGTCAACATCTGCCTCCCTGACCTTCCCTTGTCGGAATGCAGATCCAGTGAAGTCGGGGTAATAATCACCGCAGTCCAAATCCAGACCTGCTTTTAGTGTTCTGGCAACGGCATCCTCTCTTGTGTCACCAAGAAATTTATGGTCATCTACCATCACTTCTATTGAGTCACAATCAGAGACTATATATCTGAAAGAAAACGGAAGTACAATATTTAATCAAGGTTTGAGTAACGTTTTAATTTCTGTATACACTCAATATGATTAGTTAGGTTCTAAAATATGAAAATATCATTATATTTATACCCATGAAGATCCCATTCTCCTCTAACTGTTTGATTCAAAAGTTTTGGATCAGCACAAGTTGGAATGCCGTTGACACGGTTATAAGAGCACATAATGCTACTAGCATCGCCTTCCTTGACACACATTTCAAACGGTCGAAGGAATGTCTCCACCATATCTTGCTCAGTCACCTTCAAAAAATAAAATAAAAAAAAGGGAAAATATAAAAAGAAGAAAACTATAATATATTGTATTGACAAATGCAAATTTTTATTTTTATTTTTCTTATTGTACCCTGGCATCAAAATGGAAACGATCAACTCCTGACCAATTGTCAACATCATAGGCAGCATAATGCTTGCAACAAGAAGAAACTTTGAGAGGTCTAGAGTTGGGATCCGTATAGTTATCATGTCCCTCAACATCCTGTAAGCCTCTAACATAATTAGCAGCATACTTGCCAACAATAAATGGATCTTCACCGGGTGTCTCAGTGGCTCTTCCCCATCGAGGATCTCTCAGTACATTAATTGTTGGACTCCAAAAGGTCAATCCAGCACGCCCTAGATTGTACATGGCTCTTGCTTCTGTCGAAACAGCCTGCAATAATTTGACCCAAAAAGAGAAAAAAAGAAAAAAGAATAATTACCAATGCATGTGCTGTCGCTATGCGCATTAATTAATATTCCTAGTAAAAAGCTTTTAAGAAAAACGGGAAAAAAAAAAAAAACACTGAACATGAACTACCTGGCCAATGGTTTTCCACAATGACTCATTGAAGGACGCTGTTGTAAGAATGACTGTTGGAAAACTTGTTGCACCGGGGACGAGATCATCGAAATATGTTCCTGGACCCACATTGGAGACGCCATGAAGTGCTTCGGACCACCACTCATACTTAGGCAAACCCAATCTCTGCACTCCTTTACCATGGTTTCCTAATTGCAACACTTTTTCGTCTATCGTCATTCTGTCCACCAAATCCTTAACCCTAACAGGATAAGGAAGCGATGAATCGCAGAATGAAAATGATGACATTTCCAATCCCAGATCATCAAACCTTTTTGGGTCGCATACATAAGTGAAGTTACTGCCTTTTGGAGTAGCATCGTCCTCACTTAATGTTGATGCATTGTTAACAACTGCTCTCCCATTAGCGCAAACATTAAGAAGAAGAATGGAGAGACTGATGCCGAGAAGAAAATTCAGAACTTTAGCCATTGTTTGAGTTACGATGGAGCTAGTGAATTGATTTGAAGTTCGAATGAGGTGTGTGCCTTTTATAGTTAATTATTTCCACTCATTTAATAAAAATAATATCCTTTTTTCATATCTTTCTGTTGATCATTTAATGCTTATCATTATCCGCATAAGATTTACTCTATCTCATTTATGATTATATGATTATATCCTCAATGGATTGTTTCAACCAAATCTTATTCATACAGTTAGCATAAAGATCCCTTCGTTTTCTCATTTAGCTAGCTTCTCATAATCAAAACATTTTCATTGTTCATAATTCTTAATGATAATCAAATCCTCACACGTCAACATAAACTCCTCCTGTTTCTCATTTAGAATTTTATTAATGATTGATTATCAAAATATCAAATAATGTTGTTTATACAATCACTTTTTTCTTAATTAATCAGTCTCCCATTTCTATTCAATTTCGTCATATACAGTCTTAAATTTTGTTCGGTAACACTGTCAAGTGATATTCCCAAGTCGCGGACCATTGGATGAATTAGACTTAAATAAGAATTGTATAGGTTGAGATAAAAGATTAGATAAGGACTATGACAGTTTAGTGTGACGAGTTTGATTAATAATCAGATAACAATAATAATCTAAATAAGAGAAAATGATATATCGTTAAAAAAGATTGATATATTCAGAATATATTATTATTATTGTTATTATCATTATGATGATGATGATGATGATGCTGATGATGATGATGATGATGATGTTACCTTGATAAAAATGACTATAATCAGAGAATTGATCTCGACCATGACGGATAACATATAATAAACATGTGCCAATTTAGAGTCATTAAAGATCAGGTAATTCAGTTGGACTTGAGATTGAGAAAATGTTTGATATTTAATTTGGATCATTAAGCATATGAAATAAGAAATAACTTTTTTCTTGGCCACCCTGTCATTGTACAGGCCAGCGACCCAGCCGATGATTATGTAAAGTAATTAATGAGAGCACTTAATTTATTTGTTAATTTTGCCAGCCAAACGAAGAATCGGTTGATTGCTCTTCTTATTTCGTAAACGCAGTCGTACATTGCACATTAAAAATCACATAGTTAATTATCGTATCATTTATTACTATTATTTGTGTGAGAGAGATCTTGGAGCACGCAGTCTTGTAAATTAATTAATTAATTAGTTAAAAAAAGACCTGAATAGGAAATGAAATTACCTTATCACCGACAACAATGCTGTGCAAAACCAGACGGCTGATGCTGTTAGTGGCTTAATCAACGATTATTAAGCTCTTGCAAAAATTAAACGTGAATTTAATCTTCACGTATTCTCCAGCGGCCACAAACACCCTTCGGAAGCCAATGACTTGATTGATATGAGTAGTAGCAATTCTTTCCGGTGGCTTTGAATAAACTATCACTGCTTCACTGCCGTCTACCTTGCCTGCGTTTTGAACTGCCATTTTAAATTCAAAAGCGTCATTCCACTTTAAATCGTCTGTAAAAACTGCTGGGCACTTGGAGCTGGAGGCGCCAATAGTGTACTTGATGTCACGGCAATGCTGACGTTTGTCTAATTTTATGTCGACTGGAAATGTGTAAAATGTTAGACTGTACTTGAACTGGGTGTAGCTTAAGCCATATCCAAACGGATGCACAGTTGAGCCCGTCAAAGAATTTGTATGTTCGACCAGGATACCCTTTGCTGTCTACAGGCCTTAATGGCATCGATGACATAGGTAGCTTATTGACATAATCAGCCTTGTACCATGTTACAGGCAATCTTTCTCCTGAAATTGAAAGATTCATGTTTCATTAGTTATTTACACACGCACACAAATAGATTACTTGACAAACAAACTATTGATATATTAAAAAAGTAGAATAATGCTATTAATAATTAATGCTTAATTACCGGGATTTTATTTTCCAGAAACAACATCTGCAATGGCATGACTGTTGAGTGTTAGAAAATGCATATTTATAAAGGAGAAAATCGTCATTTTACATTTCATGTCTTACTAACAACCATTACTTTTATGTATTTAAGCTTCTTGTAATTTAATTATGTGTGTTTTATTTTAATTAAGTATTTTATGTATTTTAGGGGTATCACGGTTATTTCACAATAAACGAGAGATCAGATGGCAAAACAGACATCACTTTTGAACTCAGGACGGTCGAAAACCTTAGGAGGAGCATAAAAGAAAAAATAGTATTGTTCACATATATGGTACTATTCACATGTACGGGTACTGTCTACGTTACTGTTCACGGCACTGTTCACATAGACGGATCGATGACGTGGCATTGACCGATGATGTGGCATTGACTGATGAGGTGTCACGATCCTGTTGGACTAAAATTCTTATGCACTGTTGATCGATGACGTGATAGTATATCAGTGAATCAAAAATCTCATGTACGGTACATGCAATATACATGATTATTTTCAACCAAACCGCGTCACTGTTCACCCAGGTCAAACTTTGTTATTGTTCATCCACGTGGTCAAACCATGTACTGTTCACGCGGACTGTTGACTGATGACGTGGCACAATCCTGAGTGTCTAAATTATTTTTAATTCGATGACCACAATTTACTCAATGTATCTATAAAAAGGGGGCCTCCCCCCCTAATTTGATATCCCTGAATCCATTTTTGGACTCCATTTTCTGTAATTCCCTCTCCATCTTGTATTTTCTAATTTGGTAAATTTATTTTCTCTTCCCCTCTAGTTTTTGTGGATGTTTTGACTTCTCGTTGACAAATAATACTAATTTTGTCTAGTACCGCATTGGTTTCACCGGCTCTGTAGTCTAAAGTTAATATTATTTGGCACAATAAGCCCTTAGCACCATATTAATTAGAGTGTGGTTCACGAGGTGTGGATTCCCCCCTCATGATTTAATTGGTATTAATAAGGAATATTTAGCCCATGATGCATGTTGATACGGATCCAGATACCCAAGTACGTCATTTCAATAGAATCCTCTTCAATTTATTCTCGTTATTTCAATTCCAATTTTAGAATTTATTCTCTCCATTTTAATTTAAGTTTTAGCATATTCCAAATCATTTCCACCACAAATCCAATCACTCATTTACAAAATTAATTCTACACACAATTAAAATCCACCTCCTCGTGGGATCGACACTCGTCACCATTGATCTATACTACAATAGATTCGTGCGCTTGCGAGTTCATTAAAATTTGCACAACAATGACCACCTTGCTCTCCACGATAGCCAGCCCACAAAATGGATTTGATTTTTGAATTACTCTTAGCAAAGGAGATATCAACACCACCTGCAGACATGATCATTACTGGACCTTTGGCAGCATCAGCTACTTGGTTGATAAGCTGAGTTTGGTAACCAGGAAGTGTTGGATTCTCTCTGTCCAAGCTCTCTGCCTCAATGGTCAAATCTAAGCCAACAAAAATTATAGTAGCCTCGGCATTCTTTACAGCTTCTATGGCTTGATGCATAAAGCTGTTATTGTTGCAAGGAAAGCTGTAATTCAAGTTTCCCTATCAAGAGAAGCCTTCGAGAGGAGGGATGAATCCGCACAAAATACCTATAGGGTGCATTTGACACACTGTATTGTATTATTTTAATGTTAGTTTATTATATTATGTTGTATTGCTTTAGCACTGTATTATAATAATATTGTACAATGTTTGGTGCTACACTATACTATATTAATTTTTTTGTGATTAACTTAAATTATATATTTAGAGAATAATATTTATTAGTACCTAGAAAAATACAAAATATAGAAGTCTTAAATTTTAGAAATTTAACATTTTTTTAGTATAAATATTAAAAAATAAATTTTCAATAAACATTTATTTTTCAGTATTTTCTAAATATCTAACATGCGAAATAAAGATCGAAGTAAATAATTCAATCAAATAATCTCTAAATAATATCATAACGTAATGATATTTACATTATTATTTTTATTAGTATTAATTTTAAATTAATATTACTTAAATATATTCATATATAATATTTTTATTAGTTATATTAAATTTTTATATATTAATTACTACAATATTATTAAATAATGTAATATCAAGTTAGATTCTTATTTTCGTATATTATTTAAGTACTTATTAATCAATTTTACATATTAATTATTATATAATTAAATAATATATTATTTAGTAATAGTTTTAATATAATAAAAATTAAAATATGAAAAATAAATTATTAATTTATATTAATAATTATGATGTAAAAATAAAAGAAAATAAAAATTAATATTATATTATATTATATTAAAAAGTTATATTAATTATTATTATTAAAAAACAAAAAAAAAAGAAGCAAAAGCAAAAAGCTAATGTAGCAACTGCCGCGTTAGCTTTTCCTGACTCACAGTCGGGTTTAGCTAATGCGGCAATTAACATACCCCCTTAATCTCTTGTAAAATTTTTCCAAACATGGTATTGATACTAAGTTAATGTGAACAGTATTTTAATACCCCATAATTTCATGTACCAAACACACCCACAATGCATAAGTAAGAGCAAATTCAAAGCCCATAATACATTTAATGTTCATCAAATTAAAGATTAATATTGGCTGTAAATAATATACATGCATAATTACCAATCATGGCTGCTGTGGCATTGGCAGGAGGCCCAACCAATGCAAGTGTTTTGATCTTACCATTGTTCAAAGGCAGAGTGTTGTTATCATTTTTTCAAAGGAACCATTCCCTCTCTTGCTGCTTCTGCCGGTAATTCAATGTTTTTAGCACAGCATACATCTTTCTTGCCGAGTTAATAGTGTTGAGGGCTACCATCAAACCAATCTAGCCTCATTAACAAAATATAAAGGCACTTCAATGATCAATGACGTGTCTATGTCGATCTCCTTGATCTTGCCTTGTTGCATTGCACTGACAGTGAAATTGCTGTAGTAGTCGCCACAATCCAAATCCAGACCTAAAACATCAGCTTACATTAACGAATTTCATGATCAAGTTATGAATCCAATATATAGTCGATAAGGCATACATATAATAATAAGAGACAAGTTAATTAACCTGCTTTTGGTGTTTGTGCTACAGCATCCTCTTTTGTGTCATTGGGAAATTTCTGGTTATCAACTATAACTTCAATTGAATCACAATCTGACGCCATATATCTGGAAATTAAATGAATTTAATTGTTAATTAAAGAAAATGGAAAAGGACACTCAACCCCTCAATGTTTAGGAAAATGGACAAAAAACCCCTCAACATTTCAAAAAGGACTTATAACCTCCTTTCTATTAACAAACATCGTTTGTTTTAACAGTAAATTTATTTCTAATTTTTAATTACTATTATACCCTTATAATAAAAAAAATTAATATATTAATTTGAGATATATCACAATTAATAATTTTTTAAAAGCTTAAAATTGAGATACAATTATTTTTTTGCCAAAATTATTTACTATAAATTATACCTTTCTAACAATAATAATATGGTTTTGATTCCTCAAAGAAAAAGGGTTTAATCAAATTTCGTTTTATTAGTAATAATCACATATGAAAGGTTTGATCATTAGAAAGGTATAATTTATAGCAAATAATTTGGGTAAAAATGTAATTGTATCTCAATTTTTAGTTTTAAAAAAATTATTAATTGTGACATGTCTCAAATCAATATATTAATTTATATTTATTATAAGGGTATAATAGTAATTAAAAATTAAAAAAAATTACTGTTAAAACAAACGGTGTTTATTAACGAAAAGGGGGTTATAAGTCCTTTTTAAAACGTTAAGGGGTTTTTTATCTCTTTTCCTAAACGTTGGGGGGTTGAATGTCCTTTTCCCTAAAGAAAAGAAAAAAAAAATTTTAACCAGTGGTTATTGTATTAAATTAGCGGCTTGTCCCATTCCATTCATCTCTGGTGGTTTGTTTCAAGAGTCTAGGATCTGAACAAGTTGGAACGCCGTTGACTTTGTTATAGGAGCACATAACACTGCAAAAATAGCCTTCTTTATCACATGTTTCGAATGGTACTTGGAGCGTCTCTGCCATATCTTGCTCTGGCACCTCAAAAAAATTGTGGAAAAAGGAAAAATAATTAATGGCATGAAAATCTACTAAATTTTTGTTCTTAAAGTTACTAACCCTTGCATCAAAACTCAAACGATCAACGCTCTGCCAATTCTCAACATCGTAGGTAGTGTAATGTTTGCAACAAGTAGAAACTTTAAGAGGTCTGGTACGTTCAAAATTCCGTAGCATTTTCTTGTCCGTCAACATCTTGTAGACCTCTAACAAAGTTAACAGCATATCCGCCCACGGTGAAAGGATCTTCGCCAGCTGTCTCCTGTCTCCAGTGTTCTTCCCTATCTAGGATCAGTTATAATGTTAATGTTTGGACATCCAGCGTTTCCTAAATTGTGCATTGCTCTTGCTTCTGTTGAGACAGCCTAAGCCATTCCTGCTACATTCCTGCTAAGGGTTGAGTCGAGGAGACCCGGTCAATGTTGAATCAAAATAGAGTAAAAACTTTAATTGATCAAGAAGAAGAAAAACTCTCTTTAGAATAATCTCACAAAATTGCAAAAAGAGAAGAACTCTTAAGAAAGCTTTCAAATGCTTATAATAAAGCTTTGATTGTTGAATAAAAAAAAACTCAAATACAAATAAGGTATTTATAGGTTACAAGAAACAATTTAAACCACTCATTAAAATAACCACAAACTAATTTAAACCATTGAAATTAAACATGGGAAAAATACCTAATTTTCACCTAACTAAATTGATGTAAGCAATGACATCAAATTAATTTAGGTGTGGACTTATTTGGGCTAATATTGACTTCTCAACACTCCCCCTCAATGTTAGCCCCCATTCTTTGAATCACACCAAGCTGGCGACGGAAATGTTCAAACTTTCCAACACTCAAGCTTTTTGTAAACAAGTCAGCAATTTGTTCATCTGTCTTAACTTGCCTCATCTCAATCTCTTCTTGCAGAACTTTTTCCCTAACAAAGTGGTAATGCACTTCCACATGTTTAGTTCTTGCATGAAAAACAGGATTCTCCGCCAGCCGAATTGCCGATTGGTTGTCACAGTACAACAGAACTGCATAATCTACTGGTTGATGTAGATCATTCATTAGTTGTATCAGCCACGTGCTTTCTTGAGCTGCCATTGCTGCTGCTCGGTACTCTGCTTCCGTAGTTGACAAGGACACAGTCGGTTGTCTCTTGCTACACCAAGAAATCGTTCCAGATCCAAGGGTAAACATATACCCAGTAGTTGATCTGCGAGTATCATGATCTCCTGCATAGTCAGCATCACAGTAGCCAACTAGTTTGCAATTTCCACCTTTCTTGTATAGAAGACCATAGTCTATTGTACTCTTCACATATCTGAGTACTCGCCGAACCGCTTCTAAATGAGACTTCTTCGGATTTTGCATGTATCGACTCATCACGCCAACTGCATAAGAAATGTCAGGTCGAGTCAAGGTTAAGTAGATTAGACTACCCACTAATTGTCGATACATCGATGCATCTTCCAGGTCTTTGCCTTCATGTGCACACATCTTGGCATTTGGTTCCATCGGCGTTGAGATCGGCTTACATTCTAGCATCCCAAACTTCTTCAACAAATCTTTGGCATATTTCTGTTGACAAAGAAATATCCCTTCTTTCGTCTGATCAACCTCTAGCCCAAGGAAATGCTTAAGTTGTCCAAGTTCTTTCATTTGAAAACGAACTGACAAGTTCTCCTTTGTTCGGAAAATTTCTTCAACATCATCTCCAGTGATGATTAGATCATCTACGTACACGAGCACAATAGCTATCCTTTCTCCATTAGCTTTAGCAAACAAGCTGGAGTCTGCAGATGTTACTGAATACCCACTTTGAGTTAGAAATTCAGCAATCTTGCCATACCACGCCCTGGGTGCTTGTTTTAGTCCGTAGAGAGCCTTTCGCAGCTTACACACATACTCAGGATGACCTCGATTCTGAAAACCCATCGGTTGAATCATGTAGATCTCCCGATCCAGCTCTCCATGGAGAAAGGCATTCTTCACGTCCATCTGCCACAAGTTCCAGCTTTTGTTGGCTGCAAGTGCAAGTAAGACTCGGACGGTTGTAAGTTTTGCCACTGGACTAAACGTTTCGTCATAGTCTAGTTCATATTGTTGAGAGAAACCACGAGCTACCAATCGAGCCTTGTACCTCTCGATTGACCCATCTGGACGGTGCTTTATTTTGTAAACCCATCTGCAGGATATGGGTTTCACATCTTTTGGCTTTGGCACGAGTTCCCAGGTCTGATTTTGCTCAAGTGCAGTGATCTCGTCTTTCATAGCTGTCATCCACTCAGAACTCTGTGACGCTTCTTCGAACGTCTTAGGTTCTATTCCAGTTGCTTCTTCAACTATGGCTGCATTAGCGTATTTGGGATTTGGCCTTCGGGTTCTTGTTGACCTTCGTAATAGAGTTCATTCTTCTGTTTCACTAGGCACACCTTCTTCATCTGGTTGTCGATACACCTCAGATTGCCAAGGATTTAGAGTTACTCTTCGTTCGCTATCACTATCGCATAGATCCCCAGCTGAGCTTAGATGAATTTGGACAGAATGCTCCCCCATCTTTTGTTGTAGCATGTCTTCGAATTCTTTCGAGTCTGGCAGCACTTCTTTTTCTGAGGTCCACCATGAGGATGCTTCATCAAACACCACATCTCGTGATGTGTAGCACCTTCCATTTACTGGATCACAACACTTCCACCCTTTTCGCTGGTTGTCGTATCCCACAAAGATACATCTGACTGCTTTCTTATCGATCTTGCTACGTAGATGGTCAGGAACAAATACATAGCATACACAGCCGAATACTCGAAGATAGCTAACTGTAGGTTTCTTGTTCCACAATTTCTCAAAGGGTGAAACAAACTCCAACCTTGGTTGAGGAAGCTTGTTGATGACATGAGCTGCAGTTCTCATACCTTCGGCCCAAAATCTTCCAGGTACATTCTTCGCATGTAGCATACTCCGGTAAATTTCAGCAAGGTGCCGATTCTTCCTCTCTGCTACACCATTTTGTTGTGGCGTATTGGCACAAGTATACTGATGACGTATTTGGCATTCCCGTAGGTATTGAGAAAACTCTCCCGAGCTATACTCACCCCCGTTGTCTGTGCGCAAGCAACGAATCTTTTGCTCCACTTCTCATTTGACTATCTCTTTGAACTTTTTGAACTTTGAGAATGCTTCAGATTTTTCTTTCATGAAGAAAGCCCATACATATCTGGAGAAATCATCAATGAACGTAACCATATACCGCATTCCGCCAATTGATGGTTGCTTAACGGGTCCAAACACATCAGAGTGAATTAACTCTAATGGTTTCTTTGCTTTAAACTTCGACTCCTCGTATGGCAATTGATGTGCTTTACCATATTGACATCCCGCGCAAACAGTATTTGTTCTCACGTCAAGTTGAGGAAGTCCCTTAAGCATCGACTTCTTCACCATCACACTTAGCTTGGAATAATTAACATGACCTAGCCGCATGTGCCACAGATCTGCCGTCTCATTCCTTCTTGTCTTGTCTACGTATGCAGACTCAGCTGACATCACATAAACTGACTCCAATCGTCGTCCCTCCATCGTAGGCTTTTCAGAGATCTTTAGGTCTCGGAATACCTTCACATTTTGTGGACCAAACAAGACATAGTGGCCTGATGATGTCAATTGAGCTACGGATAGCAAATTTTTCTTCATTCCTGGAACATGGTAGACATCTTGAAGTGGCACTTGGTTGGGACTATATCGAGGTGTAACGATTGCTTTACCGATGTGAGCTATCGGTAACCTTGAGTTGTCAGCTGTTACCACCACACGATTTCCCTTGTACTCAGAACAGTTTTGCAACTTCTGTCTATCACCCGTCATATGATTTGAGCAGCCTGAGTCTACGATCCAATCATTCTCGTAGTTAATCTTTTCTGGTGTTGTTACCGTGAGAGCTAATTCTTCTTCCTCCATAGCGAGTAATGCTTCAGCATCCCAGCTATCTTCACTATCTTCTTTAGAACTAGAAGTAGCAATATTGCTTTCGGTAGACTTCTTTTTGGACCAACAATCTCTCTTCATGTTGCCATTTTTCCTGCAATTGTAACATTCGCCATCGAACTTTCTATTACTGTCGCGATTCTTCGAAGCTCCCCCTGGACGAGAGCCATTCCCTCCCTGATGACTTTTTGTCTGTTCACCAGTCTTTCTAGATCCGCCTTTGTTGTGCTGTCTTGAACCACTTCTGCTTTGGTTGGTGTAAAGCGCTTCCTCTTCACCCTTTAGTGAGACTCCTCCTATTTTCTTGGCCATAGCTTCTTGGCCTGTCAGTAAATTTTCAAACTCAACAAGTGATGGTTGTGTCGGCCATCCTTGTACAGCGGCTACAAAGCTTCGGTATTCGGGTCTCAAGCCATGGACAATTATTCTTTTTATCCTGGCTTCCCCAATAGCAGCTGTCGGATCTAATTCTGAAATTTCGCGGCATATCGACTTCACCTTGTGAAAGTATTGGGCAACCGCCATGTCACGTTGCGTCATTGATAGAAGTTCATTCTTGAGAAGTTGCAATTTTGTATCGTTACTCTTCGAAAAGAGTGTAGCGAAGGTGTCCGACGCTTCCTTCGGTGATTTAGCATCTCGAATGTGCTCCAACATTTCTTCTTCTATTGTGGTCTTTAAAGCAAACATTGCTTTGCCTGCTTTAATTTTCCACTTCCGCAAGACGCTGTTAGCATCTTCTGCTGCCGGTTGTGTAACTTCACTACCACCGACAACCTCCCACAAGTCTTGACCTTGAAGGTAAGACTCTATACACGTTGCCCACATGTTATAGTTTTGGTTGTTGAGCTTCTTGATTCCTCCAACAACTTGAAGATCACCCATCATATCGACAAGGCTTTGACTACACCGAACAAACTTGAGTGACTATCGTGCAGAGTAATACACTACTCTTGACACAAAGAAGCTCATTCTCAAGGTTTGTGATAACCCCAGCAATAATCTCAAGAAATCTTTTCTGATGTGGAAGATCAGTCAAAACTGCAACCACAGAGCATACTCGGAATTTCAAGAGACTTTACAACCAATGCTCTGATACCAAATGTTGAATCAAAATAGAGTAAAAACTCTAATTGATCAAGAAGAAGAAAAACTCTCTTTAGAATAATCTCACAAAATTGCAAAAAGAGAAGAACTCTTAAGAAAGCTTTCAAATGCTTATAATAAAGCTTTGATTGTTGAATGAAAAAACTCAAATACAAATAAGGTATTTATAGGTTACAAGAAACAATCTAAACCACTCATTAAAATAACCACAAACTAATTTAAACCATTGAAATTAAACATGGGAAAAATACCTAATTTTCACCTAACTAAATTGATGTAAGCAATGACATCAAATTAATTTAGGTGTGGACTTATTTGGGCAAATTGATGTAAGCAATGACATCAAATTAATTTAAGTGTGGACTTATTTGGGCTAATATTGACTTCTCAACAGTCAACGACAGTTCGCGAGGTGTGCTCTCCAGTCCGAGAATCAAGGCATGAAGGCCACGCAACCACCCACGACAACGGAAATGGGGCATCCGCTTTCAAGGGGTGGGAAGATAACGAGCGCGAATGGAGGAAAGGCCCGAGGTCAGAAGTGGCCTATAAAAAAGTAACCAACGAAGGTAAAATGATTAGAATTTTTGAGATTATAACAGAGATAAAAAAAAATTCTAAAGAACTGAGACTAAAAGAGAAAAGCCATAAGATTTGTGGCTAGCGTTCCCAGAACCTTCATATCTGACTTGAGCGTCGGAGGGTTTACGCTGGGAAAACAACCGGCACGCTCTGACTTGTTTCTGTGGACGCAAGAATATTTGGAGAAGAAAGCATACGAGGAGAGATCTTGATCGAAGTGAAGTTGATCGAGCAGATATCCTGATCATGAAAAGAGGGCAACCAAAATCTCGCATCAACACAGCCAAACGAAGAATCGGTTGATTGCTCTTCTTATTTCGTAAACGCAGTTGTACATTGCATGTTAAAAATCACATAGTTAATTATCGTATCATTTATTACTATTATTTGTGTGAGAGAGATCTTGGTGCATGCAGTCTTGTAAATTAATTAATTAATTAGTTAAAAAAGACCTGAATAGGAAATGAAATTACCTTATCACCGACAACAATGTTGTGCAAAACCAGACGGCTGATGCTGTTAGTGGCTTAATCAACGATTATTAAGCTCTTGCAAAAATTAAACGTGAATTTAATCTTCTCGTATTCTCCAGCGCCACAAACACCCTTCGGAAGCCAATGACTTGATTGATATGAGTAGTAGCAATTCTTTCCGGTGGCTTTGAATAAACTATCACTGCTTCACTGCCGTCTACCTTGCCTGCTTTTTGAACTGCCATTTTAAATTCGAAAGCGTCATTCCACTTTAAATCGTCTGTCAAAACTGCTGGGCACTTGGAGCTGGAGGCGCCAATAGTGTACTTGATGTCACGGCAATGCTGACTTTTGTCTAATTTTATGTCGACTGGAAATGTGTAAAATGTTAGACTGTACTTGAACTGGGTGTAGCTTAAGCCATATCCAAACGGATGCACAGTTGAGCCCGTCAAAGAATTTGTATGTTCGACCAGGATACCCTTTGCTGTCTACAGGCCTTAATGGCATCGATGACATAGGTAGCTTATTGACATAATCAGCCTTGTACCATGTTACAGGCAATCTTTCTCCTGAAATTGAAAGATTCATGTTTCATTAGTTATTTACACACGCACACAAATAGATTACTTGACAAACAAACTATTGATATATTAAAAAAGTAGAATAATGCTATTAATAATTAATGCTTAATTACCGGGATTTTATTTTCCAGAAACAACATCTGCAATGGCATGACTGTAGCCACAAACACCCTTCGGAAGCCAATGACTTGATTGATATGAGTAGTAGCAATTCTTTCCGGTGGCTTTGAATAAACTATCACTGCTTCACTGCCGTCTACCTTGCCTGCGTTTTGAACTGCCATTTTAAATTCAAAAGCGTCATTCCACTTTAAATCGTCTGTAAAAACTGCTGGGCACTTGGAGCTGGAGGCGCCAATAGTGTACTTGATGTCACGGCAATGCTGACGTTTGTCTAATTTTATGTCGACTGGAAATGTGTAAAATGTTAGACTGTACTTGAACTGGGTGTAGCTTAAGCCATATCCAAACGGATGCACAGTTGAGCCCGTCAAAGAATTTGTATGTTCGACCAGGATACCCTTTGCTGTCTACAGGCCTTAATGGCATCGATGACATAGGTAGCTTATTGACATAATCAGCCTTGTACCATGTTACAGGCAATCTTTCCCCTGAAATTGAAAGATTCATGTTTCATTAGTTATTTACACACGCACACAAATAGATTACTTGACAAACAAACTATTGATATATTAAAAAAGTAGAATAATGCTATTAATAATTAATGCTTAATTACCGGGATTTTATTTTCCAGAAACAACATCTGCAATGGCATGACCACCTAGCTCTCCACGATAGCCAGCCTACAAAATGGATTTGATTTTTGAATTACTCTTAGCAAAGGAGATATCACAGAAGACAAAGTCCGAAATTTTCAACTGAATAGCTGCAAATCTTTTGGGATCACGCACATAGGCGGTGAAGCTATTTTTGCTACTTGTTGCGGGTTTAGTGCTAGCTGCTGCATTGAAACAAGTAACAAGAATAACAATGGATATAGTACTGATACATAAAAGGAAACCTGTAAGGTTTATCATGGCTTTGAGAAGAAGCTCTTGACAACAATTTAATTGCCATGAGTGTTTTTAAATAAAAGTAACAATTAATGGTGAGCCACAGTGTATTTTCAGCTGCATAATAACTTAATTTATATAGAAAATGCAAGATATAAAAGGAAGAAACGAGTCACACACACTTTGATCTTATTTACTATTAACAAAGAAATAACTCTTCCATTAATTATATGCCTCGTAATCGGACTTTTTCTGAATGTGTTGCAAATACAGCATTGAAAATTATCAGATAATATCACCTAATTGTGACACTAGATAAATTGATTAAAGGAATATGTACGTAATTACATAAGTTAATTGTGTTGGTTGGCTATGTGCCATCGGCGTGTAGATGTGCAGCGACAAGGAGAGATAATAAAATTGTGTTTTTGAAACTTTTGTCAAAATTTTGTGTGTGGTGTATATATGTATGTATGTAGGCACGCACGCACACACGCACATACGCACATATTTAATTTTAACTCATGCATCCATTCAAGTTTGAACATAAACTTGAGTTTTAGGAATGCTGCATCTTAACAAAATAATATTTATAAACACAAAATTTTAATTTTAAAGTTAAAATTTTAACCTTACTTGATTGAATTAACAATTTTGTGTTTAAGAATAATCTTATTTCATTGTTGTTCGTTTCTTTTTTACATGAAGCACACTAGAAATAAATAAATAATAACATGTAGGTAGAGATTTTTTTTTTGAAAATTTGAATGAGTCAGAACTTTCTAAATATATATATTTAAACGGATTTGAATATAAATATTTGAATGGCAATGTTGTGGAAGCGTGTGGTTGAGCAATTACCAATTTTATGGCGACTGTGACTTTTGGAGAAATATAACTGTGACAAATACATGCAAAGAAAATAGGACACAATAATTTACATGGTTCGGCGTAAAACTTATGTCCACAGATAAAGACTGGAAGATAATTTTATTAACAAATAAGAATTTACAAAATTAGAAAAACTCTCAACAGACAAAAGTCTAATACACCCAAATGGAATCTCACGAGAACACTCAAGTGAAAACTCTATCAAATTTCTCAAATTGCTTCACTTGTAATTGCTCTCAATTCTGTTAATTTTGGGATGCCTTACTCTTTTGAGATGAAGCTCAATTTACAGTGTATGTGTAGCCTTAGTTTCAACAAGACAAGTCGATATCCTTGAAATTTGCCACACAGTGAGATGGAACTTGCATTGCATGCATTAAAGTCATGCATACTTTGTCAGCAATTGCATGTGCAATTTGCCGCCACTTTCAACTTTCAACAACAACGCTAAAATTGTCAAACAATTTCCCTATCATCTTCACGCTCAAATAGTTGGCAATTTGTCTTTAATAAATTTCCATAGTTAAGTAAAAATTTCAACAAGTATGTTTGTTTTTCTTTTTTAATAGCTGATTATAAATGACATTTTATTTGTTTTTATAAATAAAAAATATTTTAAATATGTTTATTTGACATTATTTGTATTCTTACAAATCAAAACAGAAAAAAGAGATTACACTTTATAGTTTAGGGAAAAAATATATTTTATAAAGATATTTTTGAATTATAATATTTACTTCTCATTCCCACATTTTTTTCATTCAGATAAATATAAAATAAATTTACTTTTTTTATTTAGATAAAAAATATCTGAAAATTAGATATAAGTTACAAAAAAAAATAAATTTGAAAAAAAAATTAAAAATGAATAAAATTTCAGACTTGAGACACTTAACAAACAAGCCTATAGTCTCATTGCCATTCAATAATTTTCTTTTTAATCTTCGAAAAATAATCATTTAACATAAGAGTTTATTGTAGTTTTCGATTAAAAAATGAGGACATCTGATAATTTTCAGTTGAACATTATCTCTAGTTGTGGTAAATAAATAAAACTTTATATACCTTAACTATAGCTGAGCTATCTAGACTAATCCAACATCATAGGAGATGAAGACTATAAAATCAAATTTGAACAGAGATGGAATTATCTAGACTAATCCAACATCATAGGAGATGAAGACTATAAAATCAAATTTGAACAGAGATGGAATTAGAATATTAGAGGAAAATAGTGGGAAATCGTCCACTCAATTTATTTACTTCGATAATTAAATAAAAAAGGAATTGACAAATCCTTTTGAACAATGGAATTAATATTTTTTTAATAAATTAAGTTGACTTGAAGGGGAAATGAAACTGCACCATCGCCAAGTAAAATGGTATGCGCACCCGCTGCTAGAATACTGTTTGCAGCAAAGTCGATGTTTCTTAAGCTGTCGCAAACATTCAAGGTGAAATTAACCTTGGCACTTTGCCCTGCCGCTACATAAACTCTTTGGAAACCAATCAATTGCTTGATAGGTGTACCCGCAATTCCTGGAAGTTTTGAGTAAACCATCACTACTTCACTGCCATCCACTTTACCAACATTTTGAACTTCGATTTCAAATGTGAAATAATTATCATTGCACTTTAAGTCGGCCGTTTGAACTGCGGGGCATTGGGGCTTGGTGGCGCCATTTGTGTAGTTTAGGTCGCGGCAGACTTGAAATTTATCCAACTTCACGTCAATTGATTTGTTGGAAAAGCCTAGATTGTACTTGAACTGGGTGTAGCTTAGGCCATATCCAAATGGGTACACGACTGGACCATCGAAGAATTTATATGTCCGTCCTGGTAATTTGTCAACAGGCCTCAGTGGCATGGATGTGAATGGAATCTTGTCGACATAATTACCCTCGTACCATGTAAGAGGCAATTTTCCTCCTGAAAAAGTGGAGAAAAACAAAGTTCACTATTATTATTCGTCGCATATATGAAACTTGTGTCCATTTGCCTTATAGGAGGCAAGCGACAAAAAGCTTACCGGGGTTATATTTTCCGAAGACAATATCAGCAATGGCACGACCGCCTTCCTCTCCTGGATAGCCAGCCCACAAAATGGACTTGATTTTTGGATTGTTTTTAGCAAAGGAGATATCAACACCACCCGCACACATCAATACAAGAATAACAGGACCTTTGGCAGCGTCGGCGACCTGGTTAATAAGTTGAGTTTGGAAACCTGGAAGATAGAGATCATTTCTATCAAGTGCCTCAGCCTCAATAGACAAGTCCAAGCCTGTGACGATTATTGTAGCATCAGCATTCTTTGCGGCATCCGTGGCTTGGGATATCATGCTGTCGTTCTTGCAAGCAATGTCAGCACATCCGACTGCGTAATTCACATTTCCATATGTTGAAAGGCCAGTCATAGGAGAGATGTATCGACATGGAATCCCCTCGTAGTTTCCGATCATGGCTTTCGTTGCATTGGCATGAGGCCCAACCACGGCTAAGGTTTTGATGGTGGCATTATGAAAAGGAAGTGTCCCGTTATCATTCTTCAAAAGAACAATTCCTTGTGCTGCTGCTTCTGCCGCTAATTCAATGTGTTGAGGATTGCATATATCATTCTTTCCAAGAGATTTATATTGAGGGCTTCCATCAAAATACCCTAATCTCATTAGCACAACATAGAGAAACCTCAGTGACCTATCTATGTCCGTCTCTCTGACCTTCCCCTGCTGCACTGCACCAACAGTGAAATTGGTGTAGTAGTCCCCGCAGTCCAAATCCAATCCTAAGTTAACATACACAAAACCATGAAATGTATTTTAATAATATTAAATCCAATGGAAGCAATCTACTTCACAATTATTATTATTAGGCAGTTAGGGCACATAAATGACTAACCTGCTTTTAGTACACGGGCAACAGCTTCTTCTTTGGTGTCGTTAAGGAATTTGTGGCTTTCAACTATAGTTTGGATTGAATCACAATCTGAGACAATATACCTGAAAGAAATTCCAATTAACATGTTGATTAATAGTGGTTAATATTTTCAAAATAACCAAATGAGATTATGATTGGGAGTGCATAATAAATTAATTGTACCCATGAAGATTCCAATCTCCTCTGATAGTCTGATTCAAAAGTTTAGAATCAGCACAAGTAGGTATGCCGTTAACGCGGTTATAAGAGCACATAACACTGCTGGCATCGCCTTCTCTAACACACATTTCGAACGGTAGATTGAATGTCTCGATCATGTCTTGCTCAGTCACCTTCATACATATTGTAGTAATTAGAATATTAAAGAAACATATATAATAAACTTGAGCTTAAAAATGAACGAGTATTTGTTATATATAAAATTACCCTGGACGAAGTTATTAATTTACCTTAGAATCAAAATGGAAACGATCAACTCCTTTCCAATTGTCAAGGTCGTAGGCAGCATAATGCTTGCAACAGGCAGAAACTTTAAGAGGTCTGGTGGACAAATCGGCAGTGTTCTCCTGTCCCTCAACATCCTGTAGGCCTCTAACATAGTTTACAGAGTACCTTCCAACAACAAAAGGATCTTCACCGGGTGTCTCCATTACTCTACCCCATCTTGGATCCCTCACTACGTTGATGTTTGGACTCCAGAATGTCAATCCAGCATTCCCCAGATTGTGCATAGCTCTTGCTTCTGTCGACACTGTCTGGCCAATCTTCTTCCATAATGACTCGTTGAACGAGGCTGTTGTGAGAATAACAGTTGGAAAACTTGTAGCACCAGGAACTTCACTGTCAAAATGTGTGCCTGGAGGAGTGTTTGTTCTGCGACCAATATAGGAGACGCCGTGAAGTGCCTCGGACCACCATTCGTACAGGGGAAGTCCCAATCTAGGCACGCCATAAGCAAGATCTCCGAGCTGCTGCACTTTTTCAGCCAGAGTCATTCTGTCCACCAAATCCTTCGCCCTAACTGGGTAAGGAAGCTTTGCATCGCAAAATGCAAAGTCCGACAATTTCAATTTAAGTTCGGCAAACCTTGCAGGGTCACACACGTAAGTGAAAGTTTTGTTGTCGGGTGCTGCATTAGTAGAAATTACAAGAAATGAAACGCATATGCTAAAACATAATATGAAATTTGAAATTCTTGCCATGACCTTGTACGAGAAAGAAATTAAGAAACCAGTATATAATCAACTTGATTTTTGTAAGTGATGATGACAATTTATTCGTCCAGTGTGCCATTTTATAAGTAATTTCTACGTGCCTGTTTTATCGTCTTATGTTCGTAACTTGTAGTTGTAAACCGCAAAATTTTTGAAATTAGTTGTTTTTACAGCAACACATATCCTAGATTACCAGTCTTACCAGATTGATGTTATGACAACCATCACTTGGTTTTGGTCAGTGAGTAAGGTACAGCTGTTAATTTCGATCAATAATATCTATATTATTATCCAATCCAACTGAAATCATACCTAAATACACACAATAGCTGTTACTCAATTGACTATTTTTTTAAAAAAAGTACAAAGTTACAACTTGGACTTAATAGGATTGGTTTTAGAAAAAGAAATTGTAATAACAAAAATTTAATATTATTTTTTATTAAGTTTGACCAAGTTATTGACGCTCGAAATAATAACGGCGGTTTGAATTCCCCCCCCCCCCCCC
>MKYO02002116.1:266187-296817 GCA_002013955.2 Citrus medica
GGGGGGGGGTGGTGGAAGTGATCAAGTTATAGAATATAGCTAAGCATACATACCCTCATAGTTTCCAATCATGGCCTTGGTTGCATTGGCATGCGGCCCAACTAGTGCTAGTGTCTTGATGTTACCAGTGTTTAAAGGAAGAGCCCCATTATCATTCTTCAAAAGAACAATTCCTTGTCTCGCCGCTTCTGCTGCCAGCTCAATGTGTTGAGGATTGCAAATATTATTCTTACCGAGGTTTTTATACTGAGGGCTTCCATCAAAATAACCTAATCTCATTAGCACAATATAGAGAAACCTCAATGACGTGTCTATATCTGCCTCTGCGATCTTCCCTTGCTGCACTGCACCCATGGTGAAATTGGTGTAGTAATCCCCGCAGTCCAAATCCAAACCTAAATTCACCATATTCCAAAGAAGCAATTACTATGAATATATTAACTATATGTCAATGGGGAAGCGTGCGCAAGGCGCATAAAAGAAAAAGACTAACCTGCTTTTAATACGCGGGCAACAGCATCTTCTTTGGTGTCGTTAAGAAATTTGTGGCTTTCAACTATAGTTTGGATTGAATCACAATCTGAGACAATGTATCTGAAAAAAAAATACGTATATATATTTACAAAATAAATTAGTCAAAGATACAAAATTAATAAACATGTAATTAATTAATTAATTTTTTTGTTAAAGTATAACGCAGAATGGATACCCATGAAAATTCCAATCTCCTCGGATGGTCTGATTCAAAAGTTTGGGGTCAGCACAAGTGGGTATGCCATTAACACGGTTATAAGAGCACATGACACTACTGACATCGCCTTCATTAACACACATTTCGAAGGGAAGAATAAAAGTTTCTTGCATATCTTGCTCAGTGACCCTTGAATCAAAATGGAAGCGGTCATTTCCCTCCCAGTTGTCAAGATCGTAGGCAGCATAGTGCTTGCAGCATGCAGATATTTTGAGAGGTCTAGTGTCCGAATCTCTATGGTATTCAACACCCTCAACATCTTGTAGGCCTCTAACATAATTTATAGCATATCTGCCGACAACATAAGGATCTTCACCCGGCGTCTCCAGCACTCTTCCCCATCTAGGATCCCTCACTACGTTTATGTTTGGACTCCAAAATGTCAATCCAGCATTCCCCAAATTGTACATGGCTCTCGCTTCTGTTGAAACAGTCTGTATTTATATAATACAACAATTAATTAGCTAGTACATGTACTGCAGTAGTATACATACATGCAACTATACATACTCAAATTAAGCCACTTGGTGCTTAACTGCTCATTAATTAATTGCATGCCGGGCCACATAGATAATTAATTAATTGATTACGTACCTGACCAATCTTTTTCCACAATGACTCATTGAACGAAGCTGTAGTGAGAATAACAGTTGGAAAACTTGTAGCGCCAGGAACTTCACTGTCAAAATGTGTGCCTGGAGGAGAGTTTGTTCTACGACCAATAAAGGAGACGCCGTGAAGTGCCTCAGACCACCACTCATACAGGGGCAGTCCCAATCTAGGGACGCCGTAAGCAAGATCTCCCATTTGTTGCACTTTTTCAGGTAATGTCATCCTCTCCACCAAATCCTTGGCTCTTTCAGGATACGGAAGCTTTGCATCACAGTAGGGAAAGTCCGACAGCTTCACTTTAATTGATTCGAACCTCGCTGGGTCACATATATAGGTGAAGGGAGTTTTTTTTATTCCAGTAATTGGCTGAGGTTGAGCATCGCTACCAATTCCAATGCAAGTGATGCATATTATTATCATAAAACCGACTGTTACAACTTTGGACGACATGTCTTTAATCTGTATGAGAAAGATCTAGAGTAGGCAACTAGTTACTTTCCTAATCAAGTAGCGTGGATATATATTGTGTTGTATGCTGTGTCTTTTCTTTTCATGACTGACTTACTTTGCATGCATCCTTAAATAAGCGTTTCATGTTCGCTGATTGTTCGCCACCTGCAGTTAATTTAAATCATTCAATTCTCTTACCACGAAACATTTTGTTCATAATGAATCTCACAAGAGTAGAACTAGGACGACCGTGATTTTGCGTCCGATCATTTGGGATGAATGGGTAAAACCATGAGAAATGGTTGTGTTTCAAATTCAAACTTCCTAATATATTGCAGTTTTATAAATAATTACGACGTATTCTCACCTCTGATCAGTTGATTGTTGGAAATCATTTGATAATTATTTGTAATCATGCCTCTAAAATCAATATCAATGGTTTGATTATTCACTCTATTCGTTGATCATTTGTGAACCTAATTCACAAATCAAGCAACCCTACTTGTCGCAAAACTGTGTAATTCACTTTGGTATGTAAATAATTATATAGAACCATAAACTCTTGTTTATAGACTAATTAGTGTGGTAAGTATTTATGATTCGTTGATCAAAATAAAAAAATAAAAAATAAAAGTATGTGGTTCTTATCATATTTTTAATTAATTTATCAAATGATAATATATCTACAACAATATTATTTGTACAAAATATTTATGGTTATGTCTTTAGTAGTTGTACATTTATAGAGAACCCATTAGTTGGAGAGATGTATCAACCTAGAAGGCTAGAACTCCTATAATAGCATACAACTACAAAATATACCTTGTAGATAGGAGAACATTTTCGGAGTAAAGTCACATTATTATAGATGTAACATAACATTATTTTAAAAGAAAATTTCTAGTACTGATATGAGAAAAATATATTATACTTATGATTTTATTAATTTAAATTCAAATTTGGATATCAGCTATTTTTGTTATTAGCTAATACTTAAAATATTAAATACTAATAATCATATCTAATCGATAAATTTTTTAAAAACATAAGTCTACATGATAACAAAAAATACCAATTTTTATTTTTTTTATCAATAAATTATAATTAATTAAATTTATATTTAACTAGATAAAAATTATTTTAATAAATAAATAATTCAAGAAATTAAAATCATGATAATATAATCATTAATTTAACATTATACATAAAGTAATTTGAGATACCTTTTATAGATAAGTTAAAGTACTTAATATTATGTAAATATCTAATCATGCAAAATAATCAAATTCAAATGGATATTGTTACAAAATTTAACCACCTATTTGTATGATACGTCATATATAATTTTAACTTACTTTACCTTTGGAGGAAAGTTTTACAACATGTCATTTGTATGACCCTCCAAATAAACGACATGGCATTTTTCATATATAAACTCTTTATTTATCAACTCACTTTTACAAATAAAATAATTTTAAATATATAATTATCAATAAGTTATTTGTATATTTAATTTTCTTTGAATTACGTGATTCATAAAATACAAAATAATATAAAATATAGTTTAATGCAATATACTCTTATTTCATCCAATGTAATTCCATCCAATATGGCTCATCAAATCTGTTAATGTCAAGTTTCGTCATCCATATTAGATTAGTAAATCATATTTTTTTTTTGCTATCTTTACACAATTTGAAAATAAATTTTTATAAAGGATCAGGCTACGGTGTAATTGTGGTACCGTGACACAGTTGAATCTAGCTATTAAATGTACTTAAATTAGTAAAATTCACTGACATCCAACAGCTGAATGTAACTATAACACGATAACACAATTGCACCACAAATTTCCTTTTATAAAACATTTGTCACTGTATGTATATTGAAAATTAAAGTATTCAGAAGGTGTGTAAAAGCAGTCCACCTACCATGCAATAGTTTCAAGGTACCACAACTTTTGTCCTTTTCTGAGTCAGCCGATAGATTCACTGGGAAAGTTATTTAACGGCTAGAGATTGTTCAATTGCTTTATAATATTATAGTCCCTACTGTTTATTATAAAATCATAAATACCAAAAGTTTTATATATAAGTGACATTGTTTTAAATTTTTGAAATTTCATCCACTAACTTTGTCTATCCAAAAAAATAAGCGATATTATAACAGCAACAATTTAATCTCACGTAAATAATTTTTTATCACATCATATACATTTAATATAAAATAAATAAATTGAATTTGTGTTAAAAATAGGAGTTATTAAAGGAATTTGTGAAGTAAATAAGTGTAGAAATAAAAAACATATTACGTTATAATACTTTATTATTTTACTATTAAAAAGCTTTATTATCACATTTCTCTTTTCAGTATTAACTGACAATTTAGTTTATCCATAGACTGAATTTTTCAGTTTATACATAAAATATCAACATTGCCCTTAAAATTTAAAAGAGCCATTTTGAAATTTTTAATGTGGCCTAATAAACTTATATAAGAAGACTACAATAAAAATATATAAAAGGAAGTTAGTTTAAATTTTTTTATTAAAAAAAATTCAAAAGCTTCTGAGCTTTATTTTCCTAAGAATTATTTTTGTTTGTTTGTTTTAAATTTTGCCCTTGTGAATCCTCGAAGTAATATTTTATTTTTAATTAAAGGTGATTAAATAATGAATTTATTAGCTTCTAAGAATTCTTTTAATTTTTTGTGGCTTTTTTTCTTTTTCTTTTTTGTGAAGGATAATAAAATATTGCAAAACATTCCACAATAGTGATTTTATGTGTCATTATCTTGAACCTAGGGGCGAGCCAACCTTGGCTGGGGGGCCAAAGAATTTTTTCAAAAAAATTTAATAACATTTGTCACTGTATGTATATTGAAAATTAAAGTATTCAGAAGGTGTGTAAAAGCAGTCCACCTACCATGCAATAGTTTCAAGGTACCACAACTTTTGTCCTTTTCTGAGTCAGCCGATAGATTCACTGGGAAAGTTATTTAACGGCTAGAGATTGTTCAATTGCTTTATAATATTATAGTCCCTACTGTTTATTATAAAATCATAAATACCAAAAGTTTTATATATAAGTGACATTGTTTTAAATTTTTGAAATTTCATCCACTAACTTTGTCTATCCAAAAAAATAAGCGATATTATAACAGCAACAATTTAATCTCACGTAAATAATTTTTTATCACATCATATACATTTAATATAAAATAAATAAATTGAATTTGTGTTAAAAATAGGAGTTATTAAAGGAATTTGTGAAGTAAATAAGTGTAGAAATAAAAAACATATTACGTTATAATACTTTATTATTTTACTATTAAAAAGCTTTATTATCACATTTCTCTTTTCAGTATTAACTGACAATTTAGTTTATCCATAGACTGAATTTTTCAGTTTATACATAAAATATCAACATTGCCCTTAAAATTTAAAAGAGCCATTTTGAAATTTTTAATGTGGCCTAATAAACTTATATAAGAAGACTACAATAAAAATATATAAAAGGAAGTTAGTTTAAATTTTTTTATTAAAAAAAATTCAAAAGCTTCTGAGCTTTATTTTCCTAAGAATTATTTTTGTTTGTTTGTTTTAAATTTTGCCCTTGTGAATCCTCGAAGTAATATTTTATTTTTAATTAAAGGTGATTAAATAATGAATTTATTAGCTTCTAAGAATTCTTTTAATTTTTTGTGGCTTTTTTTCTTTTTCTTTTTTGTGAAGGATAATAAAATATTGCAAAACATTCCACAATAGTGATTTTATGTGTCATTATCTTGAACCTAGGGGCGAGCCAACCTTGGCTGGGGGGCCAAAGAATTTTTTCAAAAAAATTTAATAAAATTTTTAATATAAATAAGCAATTATTAATGTAATATAGAATATTGAGTATTAATTTTTTTTTTTTTACTGAGGCAATGGTCCATGCTTGTCCTTTAATAGATCCGCCCCTGCTTGAGCCCATTGCAACTAGTTTAAATTACCGTTGCTAAAGGTTATACTTATTGTAGTGTGATTAATTAAGTCAAATGTCATTTTATCCCAAATGGGACTTATATGTAATAATTTTAAACATTGTTTAGCTTTATTTAATTATACAAAATATCAGGGAGTTCTATATAAGTAAAAGACAAAAGGCTGTGGTATGTTGCAACCGTTGCAACATAATTTTGTCAGAAAAAGAAAAAATAAATTTATAATTTAGTTCCCAGCGGAGCATACAGTAAGCTCAGATCTTACTCCCTGGCTGTCTAAGAAAAGGCGGCAGGACTGTGATTTTAACAAATAACGACGAGAGAGCGCGAGACGAAGATGGGAGTAAGAAATCAACTAAGTTTGTTCGTCACTTTCGCCAAAGAAGGATTCGAAAAATCCCTTTTAGTAGGAAAATTCTTCTGCTGTCTCCACGTCGTCAACACTTACGTTTGCACTCCAGCTCTCGTAAGCAAATTCGCAAACACTTGGTAAACACTCTTCACTCCTTAATGATTTCCATTTTCTTTGTTTTAAATAAAGAAATGATTCTGTCTCAGGCTTACGGTCCTAGCATGCTCCCGACTATCAATCTGACCGGCGACTTGGTATTGGCTGAGCGGATCTCGACCCGCTTCAACAAAGTGTGTCCCGGAGATGTTGTTCTTGTACGCTCTCCTGTGGTTCCAAGGAGGATTGTGACCAAGCGCGTGATTGGAATGGAGGGTGATCGTGTTAGCTACGTTGCTGACCCCAAAAGCAGTGACAAATTTGAGACTGTTGTGGTATTTTTCTCTTTCTTTTCTTTTTGTAGTTGAAAATTTTGTTACTTTTTTTTTTTAAAGTTTATTGAGCGTTATGGGTTGTGTTTTGCTTTATGGGAATTTAAGGTTGTCACTTTAAGTGAGAACAATTCTTCTTGGGGTTGTAGATTGCCCCATTTATTTACTGCTGATTATATTTGTCTTCAGGTTCCTAAAGGGCATGTGTGGATTGAGGGAGATAACATTTATGAATCCAATGATTCAAGGAAGTTTGGGGCTGTTCCTTATGGTCTTATTGAAGGCAGAGTATTTTTTAGGGTGAGCTTATTAATTAATTACTGTTTTTTTTTTTAAATTTAAAATTTGATGGTTTGGTTTGCTATTCCTGTGGGAAATTTGTGGGTTTAAGCTAACTAGCTAAGAGAGATTTAAACTCATTCGTGGAAAGGATCTCTGCCAAACAGTTCTATCTGATATTGAAGTGCTAAATCATTGGGGAATCATCTTTGCTCAGGAATTAAAGCATTTAAGGCTAGTCTTTTTGAACAGTCTGTGGAGGCCTAGACAAAAATAAATAAATAATAATAATGATTTCATTTGGTTGACAACCTGTGTGAAACAACCATTAGCTGAAAGCTTTTGGGCCAAAATCCTGAACATGGCATAGAGGATGTTCTTTGACATCCCAGCTAGTCGCATAAGGCCTTTGCTGTTCTTATCCCTCTCTGTTTTACTCTCTTTTTCTTCCATGCTGGTGTTGAAATGTATTGTTTGTTATTTGTGACATGTACGCAGTAACTTAACCTTTCATTCTGAGCTATTGATTCTGTATTCTTTCTAAGTCATTTTATTACCTTCTTAACTGATGATTTTGAGAAACAGAAAAAGTTTTTTGTATTTATTATTAATGTATCATTTCTCATTTTTTTGGGGCATCTATTTCCTGTTCTCTTAATAGATATGGCCACCTAAAGATTTTGGATCATTGGGAAGAAGAGCAGAATAAGGGACTCATTCTTACAAGGTACACTATTTAGCAACATTCGGCAGCCTTTTTAGGAATATAGAAAATGACCAGCTGAACCTGAACTTTGGATTTTTGAAATTGACTTTGTATTCCCAATGCCCATTATTTGTATTTGTTGACTTCAAATTTGTTTTCAAAGCTTTTATCATTTTAATTGGTAAAAGCATTCTCTCATAAATTTGAAAACTACTTACTACAAAATCACCTTAGAATTCTATTTCTGATTACCATCTATGGCAAGTATCTATTCTGGTAAGTTTGCCTCATTTTGAAACCTTGATGTGACCCTTTTGAAGTGTACCAGATAAAAGATTTTCCTTAGCAAACTTATTATTTATGTAGAGTAGAGAAATATTGAAGTAACATTAAAATAGCACAGTAAGTTGAAAACAGGAGAACCCACGGTTGACCATCACCGAGATAAAAGTAATGGGACTACATTTCATTAATGTAGACTGTATTTTGTACCCTTACCGGATAGAATAGTGACAACAGTCATTGAGGGCTATAAATCGGATGAGAAATCATGATTGTGGCTAGACTATAGCCATTGGCACTTAAGGATCTCTTGTCAAGATAAGGGTTGGATTGAGCCAGAATAGCACAAGTGGTGGCGGCAGTGGCACCACACTGGATACATATATGAAATGAGAAAACTAAGGAAAGTGAACAGGAAAAGAAAAGACGAGAAAGAGAGAGGGTGTTTGAAAGGAAGGCAAGCCACTCTGCAGGCTTGAGCTATTCCCTGCTTGAGGCTGCAAGAAAAGAAACACACAGAACTGAGGGAAAGGATTACTAGAAGGGAATCAATGAGTTTAGTTCAGTCGATCGAAGTCGTCACGGTTAGAACCATGCTCTATATGTTGAAGTCAATTTTGAGTAAAGTGGCTTCAAAATCGTATCCTTCTATCGTACGAATATGCCATTTAGGAAAGTCTCAGTATTCTCACAATTATGTGCTCAAGGACCTGTTTGATTGAGGTACTGAGATTTTAGAATAGTTGTAGTTATAAAATAAAAATTGATAACATATTGTAAGTACGATTTTTAAATGAAAATTTTTGACAAAATAATAAAAATATTAGAAAATTTTCATCATACAAATATGAAGTTAATTTAACTTAGTTTTTAAATCATAGCAAATGTTAACACAACACTTTAAAACTACAAAATCAAACAAGTTTCATTCCTTCTTATTTTTTCCATAAAGAATGACACTCTAATTTATTTATTTTTTATTTTTTCAGTTAATACAGGGGATTTTTTTATTTGTTTGAGGAAAAGGTAACCTAATTTACTCCTTTAAGAAGCAATAGGTAGGGATGACAAAATCTTCTACGGATTTAGGGACACATAACGCCCCACCCTAAATGAGAAAAATTTTGGATAATTTTTAGAAAATGCGGTGAGAAATGAGAGAAAAATAATCTTTAAATTTTTAATAAAGTGATATTTAGCTTTATACTCCTCACCTTTTACTCTCACTCTAATTCTGATTATATATAAATATATTTTATTTTTTAATTTTATTTATCAATTACAATATTAGTTAATAATTTTTCTTATTATTTTTACCTAATATAAATAGACTATAACTAAAAGAAAATCATGTGATATAATTCTTATTAATTCAACCTTAAAATATTGTTATGTTTTCTTTTTTCTCTTAAGATGCTGTTCTCTTCAAATATTTTTCAATTTTGATATAATTTTACGATATTATTTTAAATTTTTAGAGATTTTTTTTTATAAATACTTTATAATATTGTGATAATTTTATTAAAGTCTCTAATTTTTAATTTATTGAAAACATGTATTTATGTTTACTATAAAATAAATAAACGTGGAATGAGATGGGGATAGGAAAATCATTCTCCACAAAAATTATCCATCTCTATTCCACTACATTTATTGAAAAATGAAGTAGGGAATAGAGGTGAAAATTTTTAAAGGATGGAGAATGAGGTAAGCTTCCCCACCTCCATTGCCATCCCGGCTTTTGATGGTATAACAATTTTAAGTGCGTTCCTAAAGCACAAATATATTTTTCTGAAGCCAATACCTCACTGTACAAGTACAACCTACAACAGAAAACAACTATTTCTAAATCGATCATAATATTGTCTCTTGAATATAAAACCAAATAATTGGCAAATCAGCAGGATCATACCCTCTAGCGGAGCCAAAACATAAGGCCATTTAGCCATATGGGCTGTGACATATTCTAGAACTAGACCAACTGATACATACATGTGGGATAAGCATCTCAGAAGTCGAAGTAAAGGACAGAACTCATTTTGCATTTTGTTGGTATTTACAATCCCAAAGGGTGGCAAAAAATGGCAACCGTCAAACCTTACAGCTGAACTCCGAGTGCCCTGTCAAGTGTCCAGTTTGTCAGCTTCTTTGATTGTGTATCCAATTTCCATATCTTCTCTTCCAAGGCATTCAGAAGTTCAGCACACACTATGTGGCAGGAACAGCATAAATATTGTTGTAATGAAATGCAACTTATATGGGACTGACACTCGATATCTGCTTTCAGAAAAATTGTAGTCACTATGGGTTCTTTGTAACTTAAATAACAAAACCAAAAAGAACAGTAGTTGGATTTTTCATATCTACCAAATTTAATAGAAAAAAGGGAATCTGAACCTGATTCTGTGCGCTTGTTGCAGTTGTCCAGCGCTGATGGTGATTTACTGCTGCTGAACTATCACGAATGAAAGTTATTGTTCTTGATTCATCTTGTCTGTTAGCTACTACAAAAGGTGGTAAGTCTCTCATTTCCCACAATACAAATGCCGAGGGTACTGAAGAACCTACAAAAACACGACGGCCTCACAGTTAGCTTTCACAGGAAACTTCTTGACTTTGTCCAACGCTGATGCAAGAATACGAAAGCATCACTGATGTTTTAATCATTTTAACAAAGGAACTTTATTGCAACCTTAGTGAACAAGCTATTATTCTAGGCCTTGCATTTGATGCCTTGCAACTAGCTATAGCAAGCAACAACTTCTGTATAATCGGAACTGTTTCGTGGATTCTTATGTTACTTCAAACAAGCAGTAGAGAGTCAATGCTAGTTGCTAATGCCTACTATGGATAGCCACTATACATCCTTTGTTCAAATCAAATTCTGAGTATTACAATAGATTATTTGTGTCTTAGTAAATCACTTAGCATATGGAAAATGTTATTGTACTTACCTACAAAATAATACAAAATCAATAAAAATGAGGTAGAAACACCATTTATTTCCAGTCGATGCCAGTGATAAAGGACCTGCAATCAAGATCTTATGGTTGTTTCAGAAATTAAATGGTGAAAATGCAAATATTGAATATATGATAGATAAATACATACCGGGATTTCAGTCAAAAGACCTATAAACGCACTTGGTGTAAAACATAAAACAGAGACAACAGCTAACCCTGCAATCTGCATGTAACAAGTCAGTTTAAAATCGCAAGTAATAAAAAGAATTTAGGGATCTTTGAAACTGCTGAATTGATAAATACATCAAGAGAAATGCCACCAGTGCCAATATATATGCCAAAGAACAACAGGCTAAGAAACTCAATACAAAAATAGGGCAAAGGAAGCTACGTCTATACCTTCCACATCTCAGATGTAGCTCTCTCAGATCTAACTGTCCTCATCTTCAAGCATAAAATTAGTCCTGCGAAACACAGCAAAACATATGCTTTAAATAAAAGTGGAGCAGCATATATATACTAGAACTCAGCAAACTATACAGATACCCTAGTCACATACGTGGTCAATAAAAATCTTATCCCACCATTTTCAGCAAGTAAGATAATATTTCCAATTAAATGAAAAGTCATAGAAACTTCTCCATTACCTTCCCCTTTCTGGGAAACTGGTCCAGACAGGCATATTGAATTGCAAATGAGGCTATTCCATTGCATCAAATTAAATTAGAAAAAAATTATCCCTATCATTTGTGCACATGCGGTTCATAGTTCAAATTTTCACATGCATGAAACCAGCAGGAACAGACTTGAGACAAATTCTAGTAAGTCAAAAACAACCATGCACACATACATATTATCTAGCATCAGAGAAACACACACACAACACCCATTTGAGATGTGATGCTATATGCTGCAACCTATAATAAGCTAGATGCTAGTTGTCTAGATCTAAAGAACTTCAAGTAAATTTCTTTTGTTGACCTCTTCAACAATAAGATTCCTTTTGTATAACAAATTAATTAACGTGGTAAAAAAAAAACTTAGCACTGAGTCTAAAACCTATTCCAAGTCACACAAAGCTATTACATCAGCAAGATAGGTGCGGATATTGAAAATTATACCCAAACATTGAAGGTACAAAATGGTGGTTGCTCACCATAACATGCTAATGCTCCTCCAAGTAGCAGTATTGCTATGGAAAAAAGAGATACATACACCTGCATGAGAATATAGTAATAATGAGAACCAGATAATTAGAGATACAATGTAGAGGCGAGCAATGACAACATGACTGGGAAATTACAAAACTACAACATAAATGTCCATACCCGGGCCACCATTGATGAATCAATAGGATTTTCTCCCATCCCAATCCAGATTACCACAGCAAATGTCATCATTAAAATGAATACTAGAACAGTAGCCTGGGATCAAGTGCACAGTAAGAGAATTTCTGAAAATTAAGGTCTCAAATGTGATTGTGGCTGTGACTTGATTCAATTAAGGGGTGTGGTTACCATCATGCTACTATTAATGATAATAAAATAAAGAACAAAAAAAAATGACAGCATGGTAACTAAGGGAAATACAGATAACTTTTCATCATTATCATACCAAAATCACAATTTTTTGACGGCTTCCCACGTGAATTGAATGAAAAGGAACACATATTCTACAAGTATCAGTGTTTGGTGAACCAGGTTTGCTTAATGACCTTTTCAACAAAGCTTCCAGAAAACCATGCTCCTCATCTTCTTCTTCTTCTTCATCGTCTGGCTGATGGCAAAGGTCAACCCTATCAAAAGAATACCCCAAGAAAGACAGTGTATAGATTATGAGAAACAACAATTTAGTCTGAAATGGATATGTTGTATTGCAATGTTTCTTATATCAAATTATAATGTTTGCGACGTTTCTTTTTCTATTAACAAATAGTATGATTCTTGCTATATTTGCTTTCCAATTAAATGTATTGCTACAGGTAACTGGCAGCAGATCTGGTGTTAACTGAAAATTTAGTCCAACTGAAGTATCTATGTCAACATAGCTAATATTGTTTGATGGTGAACATTAATGACATGCAGTTGAAGACAAAGTCAATACTGAAACAAATAATATGCAATAAACTTTTGAGTCCAAATAATGTGTTAACAGGTAAATGATCAATAATGAAAACAAAGAATAAGAAGAAGATGTACCAGAAAGATAAAAGCAGAAGAAATGCTGCAAACAACAGAAGTCTAGGAAAGGCTGCAAAGCAGAAATTCACACAACTCAAACACTTTCATTAAGCTCTTAAAATGAAGATCTAAATATATTGGAAACCAGAAGCATACCCATGGCAATAAAACCACAGGAGTAGGACCAGCATAACCATCCATTGCAGGTAGCAACAAGAGTTAAAACAAAATAAAGTAAATAACCTGCCAGGTCAACAGTAAACTTAGCAATTTAGTTTGATTCAGAATTACAATATTACCCTTTAAAATAGCTGCCATTAAAGTTCAGAGGACCAAAATAGTTCACAAATACTCTGACCTTAGATCATTGAACAATTGAACAAGTTATTAGTGAAAAATAAGTAAGCTTGTAAAGTTGCATGGCGTTTAGACATTCACACGATAAGCTGTAGATGTTACCTAAGTACTATCTTCCGCCAAAAAATAAATATATAGAAAATAATCCATATGAATGTAAATTAATAATTTCAATCATATTTATTCGAAGCATGATTTTATTTTTATTTTCACTGTTGATATGGTCTTATGAAGTTGAAAGCCAATGAACACATGTAAAGTGAATCCTATGGAGGTTGTTAACAGATAAATGTATAATAATATAGCATAACCATTTTATTTCCTGACTAATGCATTTCATGAAAATTTCTAGCATCCCTAAATCATCAAGAATTATGCATTGCACACAAGCAAGTAGTAATTTAATCGATTGAAAATTTGTAATATAATCATTAAAAGAAAATAAGCAAAATGAAGACTAGATATGAATGACTAAAGACCCATTGTAAGCTTTTGAACTTGAAGCAACAATACAGTATTAAATGCTTAGCCATGGAAACTAAAAGACAATCATGAATTAAGAAGAACCACTATTAAACTATAATATACGTGTAGCAGCCCAGGCAGTATCAAAATGCAGAATAGGAATTCTTACCAACATTAGAGGAGCCAATTAATAGGTGAAATACCTGTAGACATACATTTCTATTAACAGCATGTCAATGCACTTACAGTAAAACCAAAAGTAGAGTATCTTTTCACAATAAAACAAGCATCTTTAGCGAGTTTTTTTACGACCAAGAGCACAAAAACAAAACCAGAAGCAAAATAGTTATGCTTTGTTGATTTTCTGGAATAGTTTTCAACTGAATTTTCTCCCTAAACGATTCTAATTGATTAATTTATATAATTTCCTGATAACTCCAATCCAGAAATCCACAGTCCCCTTAAATGAAAGCCAAGTAAGATGAGACACCTAAATTTCTTCTGGTTCAAAATCTTTCCAAAAAGTTTCTGCTTAAGTGAGACAAAACACCCAGATTGATCAAGGCACAACTTTTCCATCAACCAATTGGTCTGAAATTAACAAATTTATCTAGCAGCCTGTCATGGCATTAGTTTCAAGATTTACAAAGTTGTTCATAGGAGATGTAGCACTTACTTTCTGACGAGTCCAGCCAAGTTGTGAGTTCCTTAAATGAATCCTTATTAGCTGATACACAAAGTAGCATCATAATTAATCAGTTTGCATAGTATATAGGGGGGAGACAGAGAGAAAATATTGCAGGCACAACAGAAGATACACCCATCAAAACATACATAAATGTAAGGGTAGGTTAAACTGCAACAAAATGAAGAGTTATTGCAACAGATGCTGAGAATGCCATCTCATTGGTCCAAGCATTGGCAGCACGAGGCCAAGACAGACAAATTGAGTAAAACTCTTGGCTCGAGCTTGCTTTCAAGCTGTGAAACTATTTCCACTCACAACTTAAAATATAGAGTACATAAGTATGCCAACTTAAATTTTTGGCATCGTTGCTCATTACATGATCCTACATTATACAGAAATTGTTAAAATTTAAATGTAGCAACTCACTTTTCACTGTTCCTTGTTGATTCTCCTCATTCTCTTTCTTCTAACAAGTATTTTGAGTTGCCCACTGCTTTTCCAACAAATTATTGGGTCATTTATATCTCATGTTTTCACAAATGCTAGTAACATGTTAAATTCACAAACTAAACTTCTAAATTCAATAACCCTATTTCAAAATCAAGAATCCAGATGTTATATCACACACTCCAATGTTATTGTGACCAGGATATCAACCAGTAGTCTCAATACCATCATTAATAGGACGGCATAATCCCCTTAAACCACCACCATTGCTCGAGTATCAATAATCTCACTTCCAAATAAAGTCTTAAATATTATACTTAACCTTCCATCTAATCTCAAACCCTGTCAAACCAAAACAAACCCAGTCCAAGAACTATACCAAGAAAACAAATTCCTCAGAAAATCAATCACCAATAGACAACAAAAAACGAAAACGTTCATATCCCAGGTACCCAAAAAGAAAAAATATTTTAAAAATTCCAACATTAAGAACATCACCGGAACCAAAATTCTCATCTTTTTAATCAAAATAGGTGAGTATGTATGCAACAACAAAAAAAGTTAAATAAAAATTAATGATGATGATAAAGAGAAAACAAACCTGAGCAAAAGCAAGAGAAGCAATAATGCCATCGACAAAAGCAAGACCCACATTAACACCCACTAACAATCCTGGAAAACAAGACCCCTCTCCCATTTGTAACATCTTCTCTCTCTCGTTTAACCGATGATGTATCACATATGTATGCAGCATATACACACTTATACGAGTGCCAGTGTGTGTTTTATTAATATATCACTTTGCCCCTCCAAGTCCAGGAGAGAGAGAGCCAGATAATGTGAGCGAAAGAACAGATTTTGGGTTAGAAACTATCAAGTGTACGATATCAAAAGAACCCTTTTGTTTTACTGGGCATCTTTCATGCAGTATCTCTCGCTGATTCTATTCATGTTCCTCAGCAAGAGAGGGCTTTCATGAGATTTGTATTTTATCTTTTCTTTTCTTGAATTTGTTAATTTTTGTGGTGTTTCATTTGTCCTAATCAGGTGCCAAAAAAAAAAAAAAAGTGTTCTTTTAATGATGATTACGTGGAAAATAGTTAAGGACACGCGTCACCCCACGGCTCCCCGGGCTGCAGAAATCTTGAAGGAGATTCCGTGATACCCTTTTGACCCAGTATTTTGACCTTAAATTTAACATTTTTATATCTAGTCATTTAAGAGAGGAAAGAAAAAAAGAAAAAAAAAAATGAAAGTGTGCACATAGTCGGAACTATATTCGTAATCAATTTTATTAACTTATTTTCCAATTAATTAATTAACATTCATCGAAAGTTTACAATTATTTAATTTTTTTGAAATTTATTATTATTATTATTATTATTTGTATTAAAAGGCTGTCATTCTACAGCCGCCTCACCCAACTTTGTCTGTAGAGTATCCGAACAGATCCCATTGTCCTTTGAAGTTTCAAACTCCAGCACAAAGGCCCAATTCGAAAGCAATCACATGATTGTTACTAAACGATGCAACTGCAATTTGTCACCGACACCAAATTCCCAAAACATAAAAACTAGGAAAACCAAATTCCCAACTTTATTCGTTAAGTTACATATCTTTGCAAAACCAAAAACAAAATATAATGAGTGATACAGAAATAGGGATAAAATTGTGGTACCGTGTCACAGTTATACCTAACTGTTAAATTCTCATTTATTTAAGTGGACTCCACTTATTTGAGTGAATTCAACTACTGGTGTAATTTTAACACGGTACCACAATTATACTGTAGTCTGACCCCGATAATAGGGTCATTTTGACTTTAAAAAAAAAAAACAAGTGAAAAAATTGTTAGACATATTGTGCATGCACATGGAAAAAAGGTTAAAAACGTTTGCTGCTATGTGATGCTGTTTCTGTTTCCTTTTATAAACATTCTGTTGCTGCTGGATTAAAAACTAGGAATAGATCGTTGTTAATCCAACTAGCAAAAATTGCAGTATTGAAGTTTACAAGCAACAGCAACAGAAAATTTAAAATTTAATTTGAGAAAAAATCTATGCCACTGTGAACACTGAACAGCAATGGAGCGGGTTTCCCTAAATTTGTAGTCATCTAAAACCCAGATTATCCCTTAATTATGGTATTTGGGGTTGAATTTAGGGTATCTCCGATAATTCTTAAATGGAGTGAGAAAATAGTTTCATTGTCGATATAGACCGCACAAGGACTCCCCAGTTAGTAATTTAGTAACATGTACTGAAATGCAATACTCGTTTCTAAATTGCCATATGACAAACATTTGCGATAGCGAACTTATAAATTTACTCGACAAGTTAATCTTTAGTCATTCCTGTATATTACTGTTTAATTAGCTCATTTTTGCATGGACTTTTATTACATCTTTGTCTGCAAAGGATAATGCTAATTCTGAAAGTTGTTTACATGAAGTACCTTCCAAGTTCCATATCAGCCAATGTTCACTCTTCCACAAATGGTAGTCCTTGGAGTTGGAGGTGATATGATACAGCGTAACACGTTGTGCAGTAACTATGAACCCCAATACCTCCTTGATCTACATAGATAGAGAGGCCCAGACATTCTGATTAATGGACCAAAATTTATACCAATTTTATGATTGCAACAAGTTTCGGTATCTAACTAGCTAGATCAAAGACAAACTATTACTGATAATGTCATGAGGTGCATCTGATTTAGCAAGTGCGAAGAACAACATAATGAGAATATACTTATAGTTTATATTTTGAGCACTTAACTTTGAAATTAACTGCCAACCAAAACTGGGGATTGTTGGATTGAAAATATAAATGACCTTATACTAATTATTTCTCTATGTCTTTCCTCTTAGAAATCCATCACAAAATGACCATATCAAAGCACAGAACCGTTGTGTTTGTTCATAGGAAAGAAATTAGGCAATTACAATCATTTTGGAAATTGCAGCCAAGAAAACCAATGGGAGACAAAAGATTGAGATGAAGAGGATTGAAAATGAGGATGACAGGTTGATAACATTCTCCAAACGTAAATCCAGGACTTACAATAAGGCGAGTGAGCTTGTCACTCTCACTGGCGCTGAGATTGGTCACCCCTGAATTGAAGCTGTAGCAAACCCGCTTCCTGGGGCAAACCAGACGCCAAATGACAACACTCCTGCTTGTTGAGGCTCAGCGCCAGGTAAGAATTGATGAACTGAATCAGCTCCATGGTGACCTGCTCGCCAACTGGATGGGGAGAAGGAGAGGGGAAACTTCCTGAAGCAGATGACCAAAGGGAAAGAGACTCAACGGTGGTGGGAAACACCAGTTGAGTAGCTGCTTCAAATGAATGCAGCCTTTGATGATATCTACGCAAAAGTTTGCTCACCGAACTCAACGAAAATACTGTTGTTGCTGCTGCTGCCCGTTCCTCCATGGCTCCAATGAATCCTCCTCAAGCAGTAAATCCATTTGCTGCCAATCCTCAGGAACTTGATCCAGCAAGGGCCCACCGATTCTTGTATGGGTTTAAGCCTGGGCAGTTCTAATCACTGTCTCTGTAACAGTTACTTCAGTTTTCTGTTTGAGGCCTTTCTTTCACTTTTGTCTTGAGTCCTTCTCAAGCAGATGTTCCAAATTTCTAAAATTCCTGATCGGCAAATTCTTTGTGAAGAGATTTTCATAATCAAAGCAATTTTTTTTTTGGGTTGAATGATAACTCTCTGTGCAAAGCATTCATTGCCTTTGACTGGAATGAATGTAAACAGTTAACCTCTACGTTTGAGAATATATATGTGCGTGTGTGTTTTCTCAAATGGGCATAGTGAACTTTTAGATTCAGTCCTAATTAAATATGTTGTCTTCTATGGTTATTTCTTAACGAGCATTATAGTTGGATATGTATTTGTAGACTATATATAATCATGTAAGTGTTCTTTTACTCTGCTGCTGCTGCTGCTGCTATTATTATTATTATTATTATTATTATTATTATTATTATTATTATTATTATTATTATTNCATCAACCAATTGGTCTGAAATTAACAAATTTATCTAGCAGCCTGTCATGGCATTAGTTTCAAGATTTACAAAGTTGTTCATAGGAGATGTAGCACTTACTTTCTGACGAGTCCAGCCAAGTTGTGAGTTCCTTAAATGAATCCTTATTAGCTGATACACAAAGTAGCATCATAATTAATCAGTTTGCATAGTATATAGGGGGGAGACAGAGAGAAAATATTGCAGGCACAACAGAAGATACACCCATCAAAACATACATAAATGTAAGGGTAGGTTAAACTGCAACAAAATGAAGAGTTATTGCAACAGATGCTGAGAATGCCATCTCATTGGTCCAAGCATTGGCAGCACGAGGCCAAGACAGACAAATTGAGTAAAACTCTTGGCTCGAGCTTGCTTTCAAGCTGTGAAACTATTTCCACTCACAACTTAAAATATAGAGTACATAAGTATGCCAACTTAAATTTTTGGCATCGTTGCTCATTACATGATCCTACATTATACAGAAATTGTTAAAATTTAAATGTAGCAACTCACTTTTCACTGTTCCTTGTTGATTCTCCTCATTCTCTTTCTTCTAACAAGTATTTTGAGTTGCCCACTGCTTTTCCAACAAATTATTGGGTCATTTATATCTCATGTTTTCACAAATGCTAGTAACATGTTAAATTCACAAACTAAACTTCTAAATTCAATAACCCTATTTCAAAATCAAGAATCCAGATGTTATATCACACACTCCAATGTTATTGTGACCAGGATATCAACCAGTAGTCTCAATACCATCATTAATAGGACGGCATAATCCCCTTAAACCACCACCATTGCTCGAGTATCAATAATCTCACTTCCAAATAAAGTCTTAAATATTATACTTAACCTTCCATCTAATCTCAAACCCTGTCAAACCAAAACAAACCCAGTCCAAGAACTATACCAAGAAAACAAATTCCTCAGAAAATCAATCACCAATAGACAACAAAAAACGAAAACGTTCATATCCCAGGTACCCAAAAAGAAAAAATATTTTAAAAATTCCAACATTAAGAACATCACCGGAACCAAAATTCTCATCTTTTTAATCAAAATAGGTGAGTATGTATGCAACAACAAAAAAAGTTAAATAAAAATTAATGATGATGATAAAGAGAAAACAAACCTGAGCAAAAGCAAGAGAAGCAATAATGCCATCGACAAAAGCAAGACCCACATTAACACCCACTAACAATCCTGGAAAACAAGACCCCTCTCCCATTTGTAACATCTTCTCTCTCTCGTTTAACCGATGATGTATCACATATGTATGCAGCATATACACACTTATACGAGTGCCAGTGTGTGTTTTATTAATATATCACTTTGCCCCTCCAAGTCCAGGAGAGAGAGAGCCAGATAATGTGAGCGAAAGAACAGATTTTGGGTTAGAAACTATCAAGTGTACGATATCAAAAGAACCCTTTTGTTTTACTGGGCATCTTTCATGCAGTATCTCTCGCTGATTCTATTCATGTTCCTCAGCAAGAGAGGGCTTTCATGAGATTTGTATTTTATCTTTTCTTTTCTTGAATTTGTTAATTTTTGTGGTGTTTCATTTGTCCTAATCAGGGGCCAAAAAAAAAAAAAAAGTGTTCTTTTAATGATGATTACGTGGAAAATAGTTAAGGACACGCGTCACCCCACGGCTCCCCGGGCTGCAGAAATCTTGAAGGAGATTCCGTGATACCCTTTTGACCCAGTATTTTGACCTTAAATTTAACATTTTTATATCTAGTCATTTAAGAGAGGAAAGAAAAAAAGAAAAAAAAAAATGAAAGTGTGCACATAGTCGGAACTATATTCGTAATCAATTTTATTAACTTATTTTCCAATTAATTAATTAACATTCATCGAAAGTTTACAATTATTTAATTTTTTTGAAATTTATTATTATTATTATTATTATTTGTATTAAAAGGCTGTCATTCTACAGCCGCCTCACCCAACTTTGTCTGTAGAGTATCCGAACAGATCCCATTGTCCTTTGAAGTTTCAAACTCCAGCACAAAGGCCCAATTCGAAAGCAATCACATGATTGTTACTAAACGATGCAACTGCAATTTGTCACCGACACCAAATTCCCAAAACATAAAAACTAGGAAAACCAAATTCCCAACTTTATTCGTTAAGTTACATATCTTTGCAAAACCAAAAACAAAATATAATGAGTGATACAGAAATAGGGATAAAATTGTGGTACCGTGTCACAGTTATACCTAACTGTTAAATTCTCATTTATTTAAGTGGACTCCACTTATTTGAGTGAATTCAACTACTGGTGTAATTTTAACACGGTACCACAATTATACTGTAGTCTGACCCCGATAATAGGGTCATTTTGACTTTAAAAAAAAAAAACAAGTGAAAAAATTGTTAGACATATTGTGCATGCACATGGAAAAAAGGTTAAAAACGTTTGCTGCTATGTGATGCTGTTTCTGTTTCCTTTTATAAACATTCTGTTGCTGCTGGATTAAAAACTAGGAATAGATCGTTGTTAATCCAACTAGCAAAAATTGCAGTATTGAAGTTTACAAGCAACAGCAACAGAAAATTTAAAATTTAATTTGAGAAAAAATCTATGCCACTGTGAACACTGAACAGCAATGGAGCGGGTTTCCCTAAATTTGTAGTCATCTAAAACCCAGATTATCCCTTAATTATGGTATTTGGGGTTGAATTTAGGGTATCTCCGATAATTCTTAAATGGAGTGAGAAAATAGTTTCATTGTCGATATAGACCGCACAAGGACTCCCCAGTTAGTAATTTAGTAACATGTACTGAAATGCAATACTCGTTTCTAAATTGCCATATGACAAACATTTGCGATAGCGAACTTATAAATTTACTCGACAAGTTAATCTTTAGTCATTCCTGTATATTACTGTTTAATTAGCTCATTTTTGCATGGACTTTTATTACATCTTTGTCTGCAAAGGATAATGCTAATTCTGAAAGTTGTTTACATGAAGTACCTTCCAAGTTCCATATCAGCCAATGTTCACTCTTCCACAAATGGTAGTCCTTGGAGTTGGAGGTGATATGATACAGCGTAACACGTTGTGCAGTAACTATGAACCCCAATACCTCCTTGATCTACATAGATAGAGAGGCCCAGACATTCTGATTAATGGACCAAAATTTATACCAATTTTATGATTGCAACAAGTTTCGGTATCTAACTAGCTAGATCAAAGACAAACTATTACTGATAATGTCATGAGGTGCATCTGATTTAGCAAGTGCGAAGAACAACATAATGAGAATATACTTATAGTTTATATTTTGAGCACTTAACTTTGAAATTAACTGCCAACCAAAACTGGGGATTGTTGGATTGAAAATATAAATGACCTTATACTAATTATTTCTCTATGTCTTTCCTCTTAGAAATCCATCACAAAATGACCATATCAAAGCACAGAACCGTTGTGTTTGTTCATAGGAAAGAAATTAGGCAATTACAATCATTTTGGAAATTGCAGCCAAGAAAACCAATGGGAGACAAAAGATTGAGATGAAGAGGATTGAAAATGAGGATGACAGGTTGATAACATTCTCCAAACGTAAATCCAGGACTTACAATAAGGCGAGTGAGCTTGTCACTCTCACTGGCGCTGAGATTGGTCACCCCTGAATTGAAGCTGTAGCAAACCCGCTTCCTGGGGCAAACCAGACGCCAAATGACAACACTCCTGCTTGTTGAGGCTCAGCGCCAGGTAAGAATTGATGAACTGAATCAGCTCCATGGTGACCTGCTCGCCAACTGGATGGGGAGAAGGAGAGGGGAAACTTCCTGAAGCAGATGACCAAAGGGAAAGAGACTCAACGGTGGTGGGAAACACCAGTTGAGTAGCTGCTTCAAATGAATGCAGCCTTTGATGATATCTACGCAAAAGTTTGCTCACCGAACTCAACGAAAATACTGTTGTTGCTGCTGCTGCCCGTTCCTCCATGGCTCCAATGAATCCTCCTCAAGCAGTAAATCCATTTGCTGCCAATCCTCAGGAACTTGATCCAGCAAGGGCCCACCGATTCTTGTATGGGTTTAAGCCTGGGCAGTTCTAATCACTGTCTCTGTAACAGTTACTTCAGTTTTCTGTTTGAGGCCTTTCTTTCACTTTTGTCTTGAGTCCTTCTCAAGCAGATGTTCCAAATTTCTAAAATTCCTGATCGGCAAATTCTTTGTGAAGAGATTTTCATAATCAAAGCAATTTTTTTTTTGGGTTGAATGATAACTCTCTGTGCAAAGCATTCATTGCCTTTGACTGGAATGAATGTAAACAGTTAACCTCTACGTTTGAGAATATATATGTGCGTGTGTGTTTTCTCAAATGGGCATAGTGAACTTTTAGATTCAGTCCTAATTAAATATGTTGTCTTCTATGGTTATTTCTTAACGAGCATTATAGTTGGATATGTATTTGTAGACTATATATAATCATGTAAGTGTTCTTTTACTCTGCTGCTGCTGCTGCTGCTATTATTATTATTATTATTATTATTATTATTATTATTATTATTATTATTATTATTATTATTATTTAAGAACAAAATCAAATAGGCATAATCTAACGGCCGCACTAACCAATATAACAAGACTGTGCCATATAGCGTATAACCTAATCTTCTATTGAACAACCATCTGCAAGTTTTCTGAAGTAATTAAACTCTTATAGCAGAAGATTAAAAATAAAATCATCTTAAAAATTGCAGATAGCCATTCCTTATAAAGTTTTTCTTGTGTTAATTATCTTTTGTCTTTCTCTTCATTTATCTTTCTAAGGCGGTTAGGCACATGTTAGCTATCTAGTCATTTTAATTGTCTCAACTCTTAAGTAACCGTACTTTAAAAAAAAAAAAGAAAAAAGAAAAGCAAAATACGGAAGATATTGTTCCACGAAAAAATAAAAAGAATTGGCCAGGCTTGAAGCCGTAGGAAAAAAGGACAGGCTTTTGATGGATCAAATTCCTGAGGATTGGCAGCAAATGGATCTGCTGCTTCAGCAGGATCCTTGGAGGAGCCATTCAGGATGAGGACTCGAGAATTAACAAATACAATCTTTACTTTACAGTTTGGTGACCAATTAAATTGGGTTTATATGCAAGAGACAAACAAGCCCTCCAATAACTGATTTAATTCTAGATGATGCAGTGCCTATGTGAATTTCAGTTGATGTGCAATCAAAGAACTAATTTAAAATCAAAGGCTAAGTTTGTTTGCTTAGGATTAGATTGGATTAATAATTAAGATTGGACCGGATTAGATTTGATTGGAATAGATTGGATTATATAATACTACCTTATATTTGGTGCAATATTGGATTGGATTATGTTAAATTATATTTGAATGAAATTAAATAGTATATTGACGTTTAAATATAAATATGAATTATCCATCGATATTTAATAATAAAATAATTATTAGTATTAAGTTAAAAGAGAATTACCAAAAGATTAAATATGTGGAAAATTAGATATTAGGTAGTCATAATTATAATAAATAAATATAAATTAAATTAAATTATACTTGAATATTTAATTTAATTTTTATTACATATTTTAGATATATTTTATTTTACCAAAAAGTTAGTAAATACTATATATATAAAAGCAATCAATAATTGGTATTATTTCATGATTAATTTTACAATAATGTTACTCTTACTTAGTTGGGAATGTTATTGGCAAAAGAATGGCATGATGTAGTAGGCACGTATGCCTTCCAAAGTTGCAAGTGAACACATAATATTGTTGGAGCTGAGGTAGTGGCTAAATCACCACAGAATCGGTATCAATGTAATAGATCTACGCATTGATGCCAACAAAAGAGGCACGACGAAGGCGTACATGCCTCCCAATAGTGGAAGGCCAATATAATATCGCCGATGATAGGGTAAGAACCAGATGACGAAATTATTAGTACCATCATTCTCAAATTTTCTACATTTACTATTAGTACCAGAACAAAAACAAAAACAAAAAAAAGAAGCACAATACAATACATTGGTGATGGGATAGATTAGATGACGAGACGGTCATTACAATCAAATTCAAATTAAATATTTAGATCTATACATTGGCAAAAGAGATACAATTTAGTCACAAAATGCCTTGTAAATTGGCCGGCAACATAGTGTCGCCGTCAAACTATGGGCTGTTACACTACAAAACGAAATAGGAAAAATAAAAATCAAACACAAATAAAAGAACTACCCAACGTTTGTTGCCCAAAGGAATGAGAACAAAGGGAAACTTGGCACGGTTGACCCTTCCTAGCAAATGCTTTGCTTCGTAATAATAATTGTCATATTAAGTCCTTTGCAATTGACCAAAAAAACATGAATCCAATACCCTCTTTTGAAGAGAAACAAAAAAACATGAATCCAATACTCCCGAATTGGAACAACACTATTAACTTTTTTGGTTTGGCTGCCACAGGTCCAAAGGCCACCAGCCTCCCTCTCGGACATTGTTTCAATCCGGGATCCCGGATTGGAACAGCACTCTATATATATATATATATGTATGTATGTATGTATATATCTTTCGACATTAATATATGATACTTATAATATTCTTTTTATTATATTATTTGATATTTTTTCTTGTTAATTACAAAAGCCAACCAAGAATTGTTTAATCATTTAAATTTAAATTTAATCTATTAAATAATATTTAAAATCAATTAGAAAATTTGTAATTATAAAAAAAATGGACCTATTGCAAAATACTCACCTAAAGTCTTATTATGTTTAAAATTCTCATTCTTAAAAAAAATTGATAGTTAAATATGCACAAAACATAGAAAATGGATAAATAATAAAATAATAAAAGGATAATTTATATAGTACTAAATAAAAGTATTTAATAGGGGTATTAATGAGAAAATATTAAAGTTCCGTTCAAATAAAAGTTGGAATATTTAACTTTTTTTATTCAAACCTAAATATTATATAATCAAATATAAGTTATAGAAAACAAACAAACTAAAAACTCTAAACTTTTGAAAATAATTAAAATTCATACTTCAGACAAAAAATAAATAGCCACTAAACTTTTATAAAAAAATAGTGAATAAAATACACGCATGCACGTGTTGGTGTGCGTGTATGTGTACATATGTAAATGTAGACAATATAATTTTCTTTAAAAGATTACAAACTGAAGTTCACAATATTACGAATTGAAGTGTGTAACAGACAATTAATTCAAAATTCATATAATTAATGAACACCAAGAGGATATCAACACGTGTGACAGCAACATGCTAAAAAATACAAAAAAAGGCTAATTTTACCTAATCAAATAAATAAAGAAAAAATATTGTAATTTAGACTAACTTAAACGCGGAGCAAGAGCATGCAAATGCTTATATGCTTGAATATAAAATTAACAATATGAATGCTTGTATGTGATGACAATGTCACAATAATATGTAATCTACAAGAATTACTAATTAAAGCAGAAGAGATTGAAGTCGCCATACAGATTTTATTTGATCCAAAGTTAACAAAGATAATGATATTATCATGTACAAGCCATCTTTTTTATAATCGAAGCTCACAAAAAATGGAAGATGGTGTGTACAAGATCCATATAGTTTCTACTTTTGGCATTTTAACCATCATTTTCTTTAGTTGCCCCTTTCAAAAGCAACAAAGAAGATGATGCCTCCATATCATCAATATGGCTTTTTAGATTCTCACGAAGCTTCTCCAATGATGCCTTCATATGGAGAAGTTCATCAAGGCCAAGGTCATTAATGGATTTCTTACAATATTTCGATAACCCTTTTGCTTTGAGAGCCTTGTCAAGCATCTCACCGCGTTTCTTCTCAATTTCCAGCTGATTAACCAAGTCAATTAGTTGCTCGTTGAGCTGCTCGACTTTAGCCTCTTGCTCGGCATCAACTTGGCTATTAGTCTCGTCTTTTGGGTCCATTTCCCAATTTAGAAGACGCTGAACCACAACATCAACGCTGGGGTGCCCAAATGAGAAAGGCTTTCCCCCAGGAGAAAAAACAACAATCGCAATGTGAGCAGCACATAGAGTCGCCAGTTCATTTGCCTTCTTGAAGAGCCCATTTCGGCGCTTCGAAAAGGTCACTTGCCTTGAGTTGCTATCTTTCACCATTTTCATCTCAATCTTTCGGCGACCCATAATTTGTTGATGAATGAGAATTTTAGAGAGGATGAGTGAGTCAACTCTCAATATTACCATGTTTATATATGATATATTTAGGAAAGTGAGAAGAAGGTGTTTAATGATGCCAGAATCAGAGAGTTTACATGTTTCTAATAATGGATTTTGCTTCTTCATTACTTCTATATATGGATTATTATTTTGCCGATATTGGAGAACTTTTTAATTTGTTACCTTATTAGTCTCACCCTTGTAATTATGAAACTTTAAGCTTTTAGTTGTCAACAATTAATCTTTCTTGAATTTGCTTCTAAAAGTATTAATTTCATGTTGTGCTAGTTTATTTAGCTTATAATAACATTGAGAAAGCTCTTTTAATCATGGTGCGTGCTATGTATTCTTAGTCAATTTAGACTTAGGTCTAGAATTCAAGCATTATAGTATGCATGTGTGTTTAATTAGTAAAAAATTTAAAAAAAAATTACAACCACTAAGTGGTAATATGATGTGTGTTGTTATCTTTTTGTAAAATAATTTTATTTAATTATTATATGAATGACATAGTACCTCCAATGTATTTTGGATATTAGAAAAATAAAGTATAATAAATCCGTTGAGTATTCAGTGTGAACGTATATATATGGCACATAAAGCAATGCGTTTTCTAAAAACAGATAAAAAAGAAAAAAATGCAATCTATATATATGGTGTATGAATTAATGACCAACTAAAGATATTAGTTGTGCTTACTAATTTTTTTTAATAATGGCTTGACATCCTAAAATTTTGAAGTGAGAGGTGAATAATACATTCAAAATTGTTGCAATTGTTACTTCCAATTCTATTTGTCTTGACATTTTTGTTTACATGCAGTTCTTTGTCAGGTATTCTAGTTTTGACATATGTCTCATTTCTGAAAGCGTGGTCTTATCTTTTTTGAATCTCAATTAAAACAACTAACTAGAGGGGAATTTTTAAAAATAGCTCCAACACTTTTAAGTTTTTTAAAATTGATTTCAATCATAACTAGTCAAATACAATTTTTTTAAAACTAAATCAGCTCTAACATTTAAGATCATTAGCTTGTCGTAGGGCAACATATGTCTATCACGCATAATGAAATAGTTGTAATTACATGTGGTAGGCATATGTCACCCTGCCTATCGCTAACAATAGGTGCCCGTCACACATATTTTGAATGTTATCTCCAATTTTATTTTAACTCGGATTTTTATTATTTTCAATATTTTTTTTATCTATTATCTCAAACTAAATATTTAAGAACCCTCATAATAAATAGAAAATAACAATATTTACAACAAAATCCAACATCAATATCAAACCTAAATCCTAAACTTAAAACATGAAAAAAAAATCACATTATGTAAAATCATACACTAACCTTAACTTGTTGTTTTATGCATTACAACATTTATTTGATGAATTTGGTAATTTATTAAGAGTCATGAGGTTTGGTGATTTCTTGAGATGGTGATGTTTGATGATTTTCTAAGAATGGTATCGATTTGGTAATTTGTTGAAAATGATGAGGGCTATTGGTACTAAAAACTTGTATTTATCTAGTTATAACAGAAAAAAGTTAACATAGTTAATTTCAAAAAAATCCAATAGTTTTGAGACATTCCCTAATTAGAAAGATGTGCTTTTATATATTTTTATTATTTAGATATCACATAGTCTTGGTAGGGGTGAGCTCAGAGTTCAACTTTGCGGTAGCCAAATTAAAAAATTTCTAAATTGACTATATGATTTTTTTTTTTTCAATTGTACTACATGTAACATGTAAAAATTTTATTTTCATAGTGTAAAAGTTCTTTTCCTATTGAAAAAAATATAATATAAATGTGAATAAACAAAGTCTATAAAACATCAACAAAAAAGTAGGCTCATTTATTTCCAACAAAAGGAAAGAGAATAGAATTTGTTAAAAATAAATTAATAATTATAAAGACACAAGTTACTATCAAAATTGATATTTATGAGATGATATAACTTGAATGGTATTTTTCTTCAAAATTTAAACATTGTGAGAGAATGTTGTCCCATAGGGTAAGATTGGCAAAATATGGGTTTAAGCTAAGCTTTTTCAAAATCATCCTTATTTGCAACCCTGATAGCCCTCCAGTAGTCACCTCTAAGTTGTATATTAGGAAACGTTTGTGTTAAGTTGGAAAATACATAGCTTGCATAGTACCTATTAAGGAAAAGAACTGAAAGTGTTAATCTTGGGCCACCCTCTTGTGAAATGATAACACTTCAAATTGCCCCCTAAAGTTTTGACAACATTAGGTTACCTCCAAGAGACACTTTGATCATAATTAAATATATTAGATTGATCAGATCATACCAAACTATAAATGTAAAAAAAAAAGTAACAATATTTAAGTTTTTACGCACCTATTTTGTGATCCATAAAACTCATGGTTCAAGACATTCAGCACACCTTCTGTATATCCATCATAAAAGTTAACTCCCTTGAATCAGCTAAATATTCTTTTAAATGCCCCAAAAACCAAGTCCAGCTGTTAGTGTTCTAAGATTCACACATACATACTGTTAATGGAAAGATTCATTAGCTTGCATCAAGTGTAACTGCTAATAACAATACACTCTCGAATGGTTCCTTTAAATGATATCCTTCAAAACAAATAAATGGTCTATATCCCTCCTTGAAATCATCTCTAAGTCCTGGAAAACACATAATGAACCTTTGGAATTTACACTTGTCTTCAGGGGTGCTTGATTTTATGATTTTAAGCATTGCTAATGCACTCGGCATATGTTGTTTAATGATGTAAGCATAGTGTCACACGACGAGAGGTTATATCTTGGGTGTTACGATTGCGGTCCATAACATTAGTCCCAAAAGTCTTTAAAGCTCTAAATATGGTCTCTGCCGCCTACTGACTCTAGAATATTTCTTTTGGCTCTATAAGCCTTCTGTGGACTAACCTTAACCCCACACATCTGTTTGATATCAATAAACATATTCTCCACATAAAAGGAAATATTAACATTGATTTTTTTTCTGGTACTTCTTAACAATCCAAGCAGTTGTTGCCTCTAGATTTTTCATAATCCCTTGACGTGTATAGATATTATGAAAACTTTTTATTTGGAAGCATTCACCATATCTATATTGCGAAGCATAGACTTTAAACGGATAGTTGAATGCATAACAATGACATAGTATCCTCATTCTCTTAAATTTCACTCTTCTACCTCGAAAACTTTCTTGATTACAAAAATCTTAAAGGACTCATGCAAAAGACTTCGTGTTTCTTAAAACCATTTCAACCTTAAAATCCATTAGATTTGTACTATCCTCAAACATTTGACCACTACTATGTGAGATATTGCACTGAATGGATGCTCATTATCTAATGATTGGATTGGACCAAAATCACCATTGTCACTTTCATAACCCTCTAACAACCTACCATCTCTATCACTACCATCACCA
>MKYO02002116.1:297640-315300 GCA_002013955.2 Citrus medica
TATATATATATATATATATATATATATATATATATATATATATATATATATATATATATATATATATATATGTATGTATGTATGTATATATCTTTCGACATTAATATATGATACTTATAATATTCTTTTTATTATATTATTTGATATTTTTTCTTGTTAATTACAAAAGCCAACCAAGAATTGTTTAATCATTTAAATTTAAATTTAATCTATTAAATAATATTTAAAATCAATTAGAAAATTTGTAATTATAAAAAAAATGGACCTATTGCAAAATACTCACCTAAAGTCTTATTATGTTTAAAATTCTCATTCTTAAAAAAAATTGATAGTTAAATATGCACAAAACATAGAAAATGGATAAATAATAAAATAATAAAAGGATAATTTATATAGTACTAAATAAAAGTATTTAATAGGGGTATTAATGAGAAAATATTAAAGTTCCGTTCAAATAAAAGTTGGAATATTTAACTTTTTTTATTCAAACCTAAATATTATATAATCAAATATAAGTTATAGAAAACAAACAAACTAAAAACTCTAAACTTTTGAAAATAATTAAAATTCATACTTCAGACAAAAAATAAATAGCCACTAAACTTTTATAAAAAAATAGTGAATAAAATACACGCATGCACGTGTTGGTGTGCGTGTATGTGTACATATGTAAATGTAGACAATATAATTTTCTTTAAAAGATTACAAACTGAAGTTCACAATATTACGAATTGAAGTGTGTAACAGACAATTAATTCAAAATTCATATAATTAATGAACACCAAGAGGATATCAACACGTGTGACAGCAACATGCTAAAAAATACAAAAAAAGGCTAATTTTACCTAATCAAATAAATAAAGAAAAAATATTGTAATTTAGACTAACTTAAACGCGGAGCAAGAGCATGCAAATGCTTATATGCTTGAATATAAAATTAACAATATGAATGCTTGTATGTGATGACAATGTCACAATAATATGTAATCTACAAGAATTACTAATTAAAGCAGAAGAGATTGAAGTCGCCATACAGATTTTATTTGATCCAAAGTTAACAAAGATAATGATATTATCATGTACAAGCCATCTTTTTTATAATCGAAGCTCACAAAAAATGGAAGATGGTGTGTACAAGATCCATATAGTTTCTACTTTTGGCATTTTAACCATCATTTTCTTTAGTTGCCCCTTTCAAAAGCAACAAAGAAGATGATGCCTCCATATCATCAATATGGCTTTTTAGATTCTCACGAAGCTTCTCCAATGATGCCTTCATATGGAGAAGTTCATCAAGGCCAAGGTCATTAATGGATTTCTTACAATATTTCGATAACCCTTTTGCTTTGAGAGCCTTGTCAAGCATCTCACCGCGTTTCTTCTCAATTTCCAGCTGATTAACCAAGTCAATTAGTTGCTCGTTGAGCTGCTCGACTTTAGCCTCTTGCTCGGCATCAACTTGGCTATTAGTCTCGTCTTTTGGGTCCATTTCCCAATTTAGAAGACGCTGAACCACAACATCAACGCTGGGGTGCCCAAATGAGAAAGGCTTTCCCCCAGGAGAAAAAACAACAATCGCAATGTGAGCAGCACATAGAGTCGCCAGTTCATTTGCCTTCTTGAAGAGCCCATTTCGGCGCTTCGAAAAGGTCACTTGCCTTGAGTTGCTATCTTTCACCATTTTCATCTCAATCTTTCGGCGACCCATAATTTGTTGATGAATGAGAATTTTAGAGAGGATGAGTGAGTCAACTCTCAATATTACCATGTTTATATATGATATATTTAGGAAAGTGAGAAGAAGGTGTTTAATGATGCCAGAATCAGAGAGTTTACATGTTTCTAATAATGGATTTTGCTTCTTCATTACTTCTATATATGGATTATTATTTTGCCGATATTGGAGAACTTTTTAATTTGTTACCTTATTAGTCTCACCCTTGTAATTATGAAACTTTAAGCTTTTAGTTGTCAACAATTAATCTTTCTTGAATTTGCTTCTAAAAGTATTAATTTCATGTTGTGCTAGTTTATTTAGCTTATAATAACATTGAGAAAGCTCTTTTAATCATGGTGCGTGCTATGTATTCTTAGTCAATTTAGACTTAGGTCTAGAATTCAAGCATTATAGTATGCATGTGTGTTTAATTAGTAAAAATTTTAAAAAAAAATTACAACCACTAAGTGGTAATATGATGTGTGTTGTTATCTTTTTGTAAAATAATTTTATTTAATTATTATATGAATGACATAGTACCTCCAATGTATTTTGGATATTAGAAAAATAAAGTATAATAAATCCGTTGAGTATTCAGTGTGAACGTATATATATGGCACATAAAGCAATGCGTTTTCTAAAAACAGATAAAAAAGAAAAAAATGCAATCTATATATATGGTGTATGAATTAATGACCAACTAAAGATATTAGTTGTGCTTACTAATTTTTTTTAATAATGGCTTGACATCCTAAAATTTTGAAGTGAGAGGTGAATAATACATTCAAAATTGTTGCAATTGTTACTTCCAATTCTATTTGTCTTGACATTTTTGTTTACATGCAGTTCTTTGTCAGGTATTCTAGTTTTGACATATGTCTCATTTCTGAAAGCGTGGTCTTATCTTTTTTGAATCTCAATTAAAACAACTAACTAGAGGGGAATTTTTAAAAATAGCTCCAACACTTTTAAGTTTTTTAAAATTGATTTCAATCATAACTAGTCAAATACAATTTTTTTAAAACTAAATCAGCTCTAACATTTAAGATCATTAGCTTGTCGTAGGGCAACATATGTCTATCACGCATAATGAAATAGTTGTAATTACATGTGGTAGGCATATGTCACCCTGCCTATCGCTAACAATAGGTGCCCGTCACACATATTTTGAATGTTATCTCCAATTTTATTTTAACTCGGATTTTTATTATTTTCAATATTTTTTTTATCTATTATCTCAAACTAAATATTTAAGAACCCTCATAATAAATAGAAAATAACAATATTTACAACAAAATCCAACATCAATATCAAACCTAAATCCTAAACTTAAAACATGAAAAAAAAATCACATTATGTAAAATCATACACTAACCTTAACTTGTTGTTTTATGCATTACAACATTTATTTGATGAATTTGGTAATTTATTAAGAGTCATGAGGTTTGGTGATTTCTTGAGATGGTGATGTTTGATGATTTTCTAAGAATGGTATCGATTTGGTAATTTGTTGAAAATGATGAGGGCTATTGGTACTAAAAACTTGTATTTATCTAGTTATAACAGAAAAAAGTTAACATAGTTAATTTCAAAAAAATCCAATAGTTTTGAGACATTCCCTAATTAGAAAGATGTGCTTTTATATATTTTTATTATTTAGATATCACATAGTCTTGGTAGGGGTGAGCTCAGAGTTCAACTTTGCGGTAGCCAAATTAAAAAATTTCTAAATTGACTATATGATTTTTTTTTTTTCAATTGTACTACATGTAACATGTAAAAATTTTATTTTCATAGTGTAAAAGTTCTTTTCCTATTGAAAAAAATATAATATAAATGTGAATAAACAAAGTCTATAAAACATCAACAAAAAAGTAGGCTCATTTATTTCCAACAAAAGGAAAGAGAATAGAATTTGTTAAAAATAAATTAATAATTATAAAGACACAAGTTACTATCAAAATTGATATTTATGAGATGATATAACTTGAATGGTATTTTTCTTCAAAATTTAAACATTGTGAGAGAATGTTGTCCCATAGGGTAAGATTGGCAAAATATGGGTTTAAGCTAAGCTTTTTCAAAATCATCCTTATTTGCAACCCTGATAGCCCTCCAGTAGTCACCTCTAAGTTGTATATTAGGAAACGTTTGTGTTAAGTTGGAAAATACATAGCTTGCATAGTACCTATTAAGGAAAAGAACTGAAAGTGTTAATCTTGGGCCACCCTCTTGTGAAATGATAACACTTCAAATTGCCCCCTAAAGTTTTGACAACATTAGGTTACCTCCAAGAGACACTTTGATCATAATTAAATATATTAGATTGATCAGATCATACCAAACTATAAATGTAAAAAAAAAAGTAACAATATTTAAGTTTTTACGCACCTATTTTGTGATCCATAAAACTCATGGTTCAAGACATTCAGCACACCTTCTGTATATCCATCATAAAAGTTAACTCCCTTGAATCAGCTAAATATTCTTTTAAATGCCCCAAAAACCAAGTCCAGCTGTTAGTGTTCTAAGATTCACACATACATACTGTTAATGGAAAGATTCATTAGCTTGCATCAAGTGTAACTGCTAATAACAATACACTCTCGAATGGTTCCTTTAAATGATATCCTTCAAAACAAATAAATGGTCTATATCCCTCCTTGAAATCATCTCTAAGTCCTGGAAAACACATAATGAACCTTTGGAATTTACACTTGTCTTCAGGGGTGCTTGATTTTATGATTTTAAGCATTGCTAATGCACTCGGCATATGTTGTTTAATGATGTAAGCATAGTGTCACACGACGAGAGGTTATATCTTGGGTGTTACGATTGCGGTCCATAACATTAGTCCCAAAAGTCTTTAAAGCTCTAAATATGGTCTCTGCCGCCTACTGACTCTAGAATATTTCTTTTGGCTCTATAAGCCTTCTGTGGACTAACCTTAACCCCACACATCTGTTTGATATCAATAAACATATTCTCCACATAAAAGGAAATATTAACATTGATTTTTTTTCTGGTACTTCTTAACAATCCAAGCAGTTGTTGCCTCTAGATTTTTCATAATCCCTTGACGTGTATAGATATTATGAAAACTTTTTATTTGGAAGCATTCACCATATCTATATTGCGAAGCATAGACTTTAAACGGATAGTTGAATGCATAACAATGACATAGTATCCTCATTCTCTTAAATTTCACTCTTCTACCTCGAAAACTTTCTTGATTACAAAAATCTTAAAGGACTCATGCAAAAGACTTCGTGTTTCTTAAAACCATTTCAACCTTAAAATCCATTAGATTTGTACTATCCTCAAACATTTGACCACTACTATGTGAGATATTGCACTGAATGGATGCTCATTATCTAATGATTGGATTGGACCAAAATCACCATTGTCACTTTCATAACCCTCTAACAACCTACCATCTCTATCACTACCATCACCATGATCAAATTTACTACTACCTTTATGTGTTGCTTCTTCATTATCGCTTTTGTTATCTGAATCAAAATGTAAATAAAACTCATCTTCAGCATGAGGAAGAGGCAAATCATCTATTACTGTCTGTGTTGAAAGACAAGCAACTGATGAATTTGTAGTTGCCCTTGTCTTGCTTGGCTTAGGCCTAGTCTGAACAAACTCATTGTCTACAGAATTTATTTTTCTTTTCTTTCCACTGCTCTTTGAAGGCTTAACAGGAACAAGTTATCTATTTTGCCTCTACTGTGCAATCCTATGAAAAGCTCTTATCTAGAGAGAAGTAGTTTTCTTTTTGTTGGCACAAATATGAGACGACTGCACTTTACTACTTCTGCGCTTGCTTTGGCAAAATCAAATTGTTCTGGATACTGCATAGACCTAGCGGAGCAGTGTTAAACTGACAAGGAGATGCAATAGATTGCCAAAGCAAGCAACGGCAATTTGTTAACTCTTTATGCTTTATGTTAAAGCAAATTTATACACGCGCACACACACTATTTACAAGAATTCTAATAATTTAAGTATCAATTTTAAGGCTCAGCTGATGTGTTATTTATCTAAAAAGATGGTACTATATTAATCTCATTAATTATGAAATTTAGTACACAATGAATATAACTTAATAATTAGGATCGTAATTGTGGGAATCCTTATTGATCCTAGAAAGTTGATAAAAAAAAAAAAAGAAGGTCGCGTCCAGCTGGCTTCGGAATGGCATGGCATCGAATATATTTTGCAACCTTTTTTCTTTTTCTTTTCTTAAAAAATTCATCATATATTTGTTTGGATAGCATGGAAAATGTTTTAGTCATTCAAATTCTCTGTCATCTCGTCATTCGGCTGTGTCTTCATCTAATTTAATATTTAGGTGCTGCCAGCCAATCACCAATTCAACATATTATATAATTCTAGTTACCAATGCATTTTTCTAAATGGTATAATACAACATCAAATTGCTTTTGTAAGAAGGGTATTATACAATCCAAGCTGTTTGGGACAAGACCATGACTCTTCACACATGAAAACCACAGTTCGATCTTAAGTTTTCTTTAGTGATACTCTAATTTTATATATGTATATTTATGCGGTCAATAATGAAAATTTTCATAGATTTAAAGTTTTTTAATGAAAGATGATGAAGGATGTTGTCCCAAAGAGCATTACACTATAGTCATTTCTTATAAGAAAATACAATTAATTTGTAGGATTGCAAGGCATAGCTGTTAACCTCAAAAGTGATTTGATATCAGTTGTTCAGACTACTTTATTCTAAAATTAGCTGGTTTTTGACACCGTGCACTCTTTGAGAAATAAATTAATAAGACTATATATATTGTAATGGGAAGCATCTTATCTAGCATATGAATAAAGAAGGAATAAGAGTTTTCGTAAAGTTCTGAAAGCAACCGAAAATATTATTCTTAAATTATATATCAATAAGTGAACATCGAAAAAGAAGCATATACTAAGCCAACCGGCCAAGAATTGAAGGTCTTTAACAACAATTAAGATTTAATATTAACTGCGTGAGCGCAAGGCTTTGAAACAAACCCAAATTACAAATGAATTGCACTGAAATCAACTTTGAAATAACATTAATTACTGACGAATTCCGGCATTAATTAAAATCAGGCTTAGTCAAGCTAATCAAGTTGCAACTAGTTATTGTCCCAAGGGCCTGGCTAAGTAGATTGAAAGCAGCTTCAATTAGCTGATCACTTGAGTTTAAATTCAAAAAAAGAAGGTATGGCTTAAAAAATTTCTTAATTTGGTCCAAGATAAAAATAAAAAATTTACAACTAATTATTCAAAAGACAATAAATTTAAATATTAAGATTTTGCTTCTAGCAATGAGTAATATTGATTAGCGCAATCATATTTTTGAGCTAAGTCCAAATTGAATAAGACTAATGACTAAACTCAAAGTTGGAAAGGCGTTCACAAAGTTGAAAATTCCATGTCGATACTATTGGGGTAAATAAATGGCAGATTCAATAAACGTAGCACATGCCCAAATCGAAAATCACACATTCAAATCATCCAAATTCGGAAGCCTTTGTATTTATTCCCCCCGAAACTGCCTACTCTATTTCCTCAGTGCCACTGTCATTTTCTAGCATATTCCTCCTTAGCTTTTCCATCGTATTTATGTGTCGTCTTGTCCCGAAAGAACTGAGGTGTCTCGCTTTGATTTGAAATTAATAAGACGATAAATTCCGATGCTTTTTTTTTTGGTCCTTGGTCGAATCCACCGACCTGGGGCTTACAGTTGGCCACATCCTTTTTTACGATTGTGAAAAAAGAGACCGGTTGGGTCTTAATAGTACTATAAATTTACAACATTTTGGACCCATATGCGGCAGCTGCGCTGCCATCGCGCAGCCGCTCCCCATATTAATTTTAGGAGAATATTTCTTCAGAATTGACTTGGGGAGCAGCTGTGCGGTGACAGCGCAGCTGCCCCAAACGGGTATTTTATCAACTTAATTAAAAGTATGAGTTTCATTTTTTGAAGTTTAAGGTTCTTTTTTTCTAACCAAGCACATTAATTAAGTCTCGTATTAACTAATTAGATATTATATAGTAGCAAAAATGTGTTTGATTCGTTTAAGGACGAGTTCTGTATTTGTTAGAGAATTAAAAGTCTTCTATTAATTAAATCATGTTAAATGTATTATATGTATATAATTTAATTGCGTTAGATATATTATATGGCGGCAAACATGTGTGTATAAAAAATAATTAAATGTCCTGAAAATGTTTATTGATACTTTCCACTCCAATGTGTTTCTAGATACGCACGTATCCGTATCCGTATCCGGTATCCTACACAACACAGCTCGCGCGTTCACTTCTTCACTTTACCTAACCTACCCTTGGTTTATTTATTTATTTATTTTTCTTTTTTTTTTTTGGGTGGGTTGAGTTTGACCCATCAAAACGCGGAGCAGTTATTCTTGCACACCCGCCACATAAATTACCAAACCACCCTCGACGAATAACCAAGTAGGAAAAAATACCCTCACATCTTTATGAAATATGAACCGTGTCCCTGAAGAAATTCCACTTTCAGAATCTTATAATAAGCACCATAATTTTGACGCTCTCATTATTCTAATGTGAACGAACAACAACCAGAGACCAGAAGGCAGAAGCAAAGGGCCGATAGTTCGGTGATTGTATCACATATCATATGGAAAGCACAAGCACGACCACGAGGACGAGGACGAGGACGAGCACAGGCATAAAGGGGCTTAACAGGAGATGGGTTTTATTTAAGAGGCTGATAAAGAGGGAGTCTCTGAGATGGAAGTTTCTAGGAAAGTGGAAGAGGCTCAATCTCCAGATCTCTTTCTTTGATGATGTTCTCTTCAAGATTGTTTCCGTTTTTGAAGCTGTTGTTTTGGTTGCCACCGCCTGTTTCTTCTTTCTTTGTTGTGGCTGTCACTTTTGACCCTTTTCTTTCTCTTTATGTATCCATTTATTTTATGGCATACAATTTTCATTTTGGATCTTTTAATGAGGTTATGTTGTTTAACTTTTAAGTTACGCCTTGGATTTGGAATTGGGTTTGTGGAAAGAAGAAGAGAGAGTTGGGGGAAGGAAGTTTCTGATTGGATCTGATTGCGTGATCGCCTCCTTTGGTCCTTCGTACTTAATTCGTTTTCTAATTGCTGGGGCTATGGTGGTGGCCGTAATTTGGGCTCTGAAGCTTTGCGGGGGCCGTGGGCAGAAGCTAATTTGCATAAATACATCCAAGAAATAAAAAAAAAAATTAAGTGAGATGTAACTTCTTTCTATGAACGGACCTTGGCAGAGAGTTATGTTACTTCTCCCTCCGTGTCTCTAGCCTTGATTAGCTCAAATATTCTCGTAAATTAAGTGTTAATTTTTCTCCACGCCAATCGGCCAATGCCACTTTCCGTGGTGGTGTAAACCTTGCTAATTTGTCTTCTTACAGCTCTCCAATATGTTTAGAAATTTAGAATTGAATTCGTAGGGGTGCAAATTTAGTTTTAAAAAAAAAATCTTTCTAATTTTCTTTTTCTCAAAAAAAGAAAAGAAAAACTTCATCATTTTTTTTGTTCAAAATTTTAAAATGTGGAAAAGTTTGAAAATTTTTTTAAACTACATAATGTTAAAGTATTATTAAAATAACACTTTAAAATCATAAGATTTTAAAATCTTTCTGAATTTTCTTACATTTTAAAAATTTTAAAATCTTATATTAAAAAATTTCTAATACATACATCACATTGTAGGTAAGCAAGAAGTAATGAGTCGAAACAGTATTGAAACAAGTGAAATTCTAACTACCCACACACTTGCACGAGAAGACAGAGTAGTTTATTTCTAATTACAGTGTAGTACATTGTGCGCAATTTAAAGCCTAATAAATTCAAGATGGCACGAGAAAGGGGCCTAACCACGGTACCTAATTAAGTTTGACTTGGCAGCCAGAAATTCTTCCAATTTACATCTTTTTCTGGGACATCAAATTGGACTCCTTCAATCCAGTTATTGGAGACAGAGATTTTTAAACCCGCAAATATCTCCTATTTCAAATTTGAAGATTATAGTTTTAAAAAAAGTCAAATGTTGCGGACATAGTTTTTAAAAAAGTCTAAGGCAATTTCGTTTCACTTTCATCCGTCCCAATCTCAGTAAAATCAATGTGATACCACTCAAAACAAAACTTAATGCATCAGCTGACGACATTGAACGAATTAATTGAAATTGAGCTAACTGGATCTATGATCTAATCGTCCACAAATAATAACCCATGGTTGGAGCGTCGCATCGAGACAGCACCCACATCCCCATCATCGCCAGGAAAGTGTTGGACAACCAGAACAGAGGCACGAATAAAATCTGAATAAACTAACAAATCCCCAATAGCTCCAATCTCCGGGCACTCACTCCAGCCCAATAAATCAGCCGTGGCCGCCGACGCCGTAACTTCTCTTCCTACAATGTATAAACCAACCTTCTGAAGTTCCATCTCTCTTAAGGCACATGTTGTCTCTTCTCGATTATTCACTACCTTTTCATAATAATTCACGTTGTGCTCGCCCGCAGTCTGTAGCCTGAACTCGTTTACAAACTCCGCATCAACCTGGCTTTGCCTTCCATCAATACATTTCGAATATCGGATATCTTCTTCCTTCACATTGTTGTTGTATCTAGAGTGAAGCCGCAGAACGGTTAGTTGAACCGACGGGTTCGCTGACATTCTCCACGCAAGTGCTAACGCTTCGCGGTCGTCTGGGCCGCCGATGAAAACCACGACCACATGTTGCATCCTCCCGTTGTCGGATTTGCCTTGTCCTTTGTCCACGAAGATTCCCACAGAACATGGTGCATTGGCTAAGATATTCTTGTTCACTTCACGAAAGGGTGATGACCCTGTTGTATCGCCGTTGCTGTTACCGGCTTGATTATGAAAAGGAAGAATCATGAACGCTATGTGCTTGTCTTCTGCGAGATTGCATACGTCTTCGTGCATAGTGATGAAAGGTGACAGTGCAGTGAGGGGATGAACCGAGATGCCTGTGCTCCGGTTTTCAAAGGCCTCAAATATATTGACGATTCGGTCCGACGGGGAACTCCCAACGCGCTTGTATGCGGAGTTCTTGCTCGAGGTGTGGACAATGAGCACGGCAGACGCGCTGCCTCTGAGCTCAACAAGGTGGAGGGCGAAGATGCAGAGAGGCGATTCTTTGGTGGCATTGGAGAGCTCGAGGAGGTTGATTGTGCCTAGTACATTGCCAACACCGTGGACGCATGCAAGAATTCGGAGCTCAGCTCCTTGTTTTGCGCGCTGTATGCTCCTGCCCTTGTATTTGATAATACGCGTTGAGGACCTGTACATTGTAGAAATGATAGGCGCAACTCCGCCGGTCATTACCACGATAGCTATCACCATGACAGCATACTCTTGGTCGTGCAAAACCTGACAGATCAGATTACTAATACTCTTCTTGATTGTTCTTTGGAATCAAAAGTATGTATAGTACTAACTTAAGAAGAGCCCAATATTTTTTGCCTTTTATTTTAATTTATATGGTTCTTAAACTAAGAAAGAGATTATATATATATATATATATACATACTGAATCCAATCCAGACAAAGTCTTGACAACCGAGAGAGAAAATTATTAACTAACCTTTTTGTCCCAGCCAAGGTTAAGCACGACCACGGCCAATATACCTTTGGTGTTCATAAGTACGCCAAGAGCCAATCTATCTTGCAATGGCATGTGGTAGGAGCGAGAAACCAAGAGAGTACCCAGAATCTTACAAAAACAAGTCAAGATTATAACAAACCCAGCCAGGAACCAATTATGGACCTTATGAACATTAGTTCTTATCCCACACATTGCAAAGAACAGCGGCAGCATAATCCCAGATACAAAGTCCGCAAACCTCTCAAAAAGCAAAGCGCCCAGATCCCTATCCGGCATTATAATTCCGAAAACAAATGCCCCCACAATTGAGTACGTGCCAGTAACTTCCGTAACAAATGAGCAAATTACAACCCCAATAAGAAAAAAGCACAAATAGGAATCGCTGTAAGCATTGTTGTTTCCTTTTGAAGTGCGGCGAATAAGCCACTTAAGGCCTGGACGCACTGCATAGATGCATGTTAAACTGAAGGCAATAGTCGAAATGATGGCAGCAGGGGCATTTTTAGGACTAGAACGTATTGGTAACACAACTGCCACCAGAATCCAGGAGCAAACATCATTGATCATAGCAATAGACGTAGCTAAACGTCCAATATCTGTTTGAAGGAGCTTGAGTTCTCCCAGAATCCGAGTAACGGCAGGGAAGCCTGTGACAGTGAGCGTGAGGCCCCAGAACAGGCATCCGCTGGGATCAGTAGGGAGATTCAAGAGGCGGGCTGTGAGGAAAAACAAACCAGCTCCCACACCCATTGGAATCAAAGCTCCAGCAGCTGCTATGTTCAATTCTCTCTTGGAGGAACTCTTAATAGAATTTACGTCCATCTCTAAACCAATCAAGAATATGTACAAATCCAAGGCCATGTATGCTACTGTCTCCAACGTCGTCACTGATTGCACAGGAAATAATTTGGAGAAGTATGCTTTCCTTCCAAAAAATGATGGACCTAACAACAAACCACCCTATATAAAATGAATATTTCACATTGTTAATTGGTTATTTCTGACAAACAGCAAAAGGAATTTAATTCCACAAACTATGGTTTTTTTTTTTTTTTGGTTTAAATAGAAACTCAGAACCTGGAGCTCTATGTACAGAGAATTCCTAAAAGAAAAATTATGCATAATCCATGCATTGGAATTGACAATTTTTTTTTCCCATCTTTTAGCAATATTTGTACAAAGGGTAGAATTTTAATAAAAGTGAAAAAGATTTGAAGGAACAGTCTTCCTTACAAGAATATCTGTGACCAGACGGGGTTGACGGAGAGGTCTCAGAATGAAGTAAAGAGAGCGAGTGATCGTAATGATGAAGGCAAGCTGCACAATAAGGAGAGGGATGGGTTCAAAGAGAGGGTTTTTGCTTGGCCAGATGCCATTTGTGGTGGTTACATTAAGAATGATACATGTATTGGAAAAATTTCTATGGTTTTCATATACATTTGTGACCATTTTTTTCCCCTCCCCTCAAGCTTGGCTTCTTGAGCAAATTCACCCCGTGCACACCACCGTTGGGCCCTCCTGATATGGCCAGGAACTGGGGGAGAAAGGAAAAAGAAAACAAAACCGGAGTTCGGTTAAAGAGTGCATATTCATAGGTAAATTATTTTGTTGTCAGCTCTAATTAGGGTATCGTTTTGTTCGTTGGGATTTTGTTTTCGACAACTTTTGCGTAGTTGGAACCAGAACCAGATGATTGTATCTGATTTTGCGGTCACACGGTCACCTGTCTCACTTGATGTCTTCATCCATCCCCACATTAGTTAGATTCTGACAAATATATCAATTATATTATATGATTGAAATGATTAGCGGTTGATGAGCATTAATTCTTTTCCAAATATTTAATACATTTGACCACACCTCATTTCTAATTGCTAAAATATAACTTAAAAATAAATAAATAAGCTTTGATCTCCACTTCGTGGCTACTTACGTTTCAACCCAAAACATGAGTTCACTCATGAACACAAACTACTGAACTAGAATAATAATAATCACCTTAATTGTCAAATCTGCATCCAGGATAACCTCAATGCAATTGCCAAGACCTAATTTACAAGGATAGTACAGACAGGAACAAAATTGATAAGCAATTCGTGAATTCAATGGTGATCCCCATAAACTGATATACAACTAGTAACCCAGTTCCTTCTATTCCTCATGAAACATTGTACTAATAATACAATAACAACCCTACTCATACTCATCAAACTCAGAGTCTTCTTCACTGTTCTCAACTTTGCCATTTTCCTGAAATAATTACATATTTATTGAAGAAAATCAACTTAGCATTATGCAACTGAGCAGAATGAGAAAAAATGATAAAAGTTTTAACAGATGTGACAAACAATGCAAAGCTGTCACCTTTCTCTTGATGTAGTCAGCCATGGCTCTGTCAAACTCAGCTCGTTTCTCAGTGGCTATATCATAATATTTAACTTTTTCCTACAGGCAGGAAATACAGACGAAAGGTTAGTTCTTACAACCACAACCATCCTTTCAATCTTGGAAATTCATTGAAGGATACATACTAGTATCTAACTTTGTCCTTCGCAATTGGATATGTTTCACGTAAACGTACAAATTAACTTAAACTTACAGACAAGATTACTGGCACATGCATAGTCTAAAAATATCCACGTAAATGACGAAAGGCCCATAGAAAATCTAGATCTGACCCTACTTTAACACCAAGTCACTCGTGATTATCTAAACAAACATGCCACCCACCTCATATGTCATAGTTTTCCATTTCTCTCCACAAGCCTTGCCAATCTGAAGAACATATATATATAAATTAATACATTAATCATAGCACAGAGAAAGTGAGACTTTTGCAAGATATAAGAAGAAATCTAGTACATACAGCACGCATTGACTTGATGTCCGGATTCTGCTCTTGGAATCCCTTACGAAAATCCTCCCTTGAAAGTTAAAAGAGTAGAATTCAATTAATAGATCGAAATCCCAATAAAATCTGTAGTTTAGCATATGTCAGAGTAGTTCTCTTCTCTTCTAGGCCTTGCAAATATTATCCTCTAATCAGCAATTTTAAAAGCATCAAAAGGCACAAGTGTAAACCCTGACAATTATCTTCACATTTTATGATACTGAAACAACAAATGAATACTCCAAATTGAGCAACAACAAGCTAATAGCCTATTATTCAATACAAAACAGAATCAAAACAAATGATTTGCGAATAAAACAAAGCGAACTAAAACACATACAGGAAGTAGAAGAAAGCAGTGGGGGGTTTCTTGGGCATCTTAGAATCAACCTTCTCGTGTTTCTTCTTCAGCTTCGTTGTCACTCTCTTTGCTGAAATGGATTTCCCCTCTTTCTCAATACCAACAGCAGCAACTACACTGTGTCGTGTCGGCCTCTTTCTCAACACCATTTTCCTAGCCCAATTGCAAAGTAACACCCAATTCCGTCACCATCGTTTTGTTAAAATTTCGTTTTATTAAAGTGAAAACTACAGAACCCTTAGGCCAACTGTGTCTAATATCTCCTTTCAACATAAAAAGTAAATAAATGAAGGATTATAAATATATCTGAAATTTTGAAAATTTTTGCTTATCATACAAAGAGAATAAGATTAGAGAAGAGTACAGATTGGAAGCTGATGAAGACTGCGATTCCTTCGATTCGTTTGCTGCTTTCTTCGCCATTTCTCCTCTCTCTCTTCTTCACTCTGGGAGCTCTGCGTTAACGAGGAGAAACTTTCTGAACCGCGGCGTATGGAGGAGAAACTAACAATCAATCCAAAACGCGGCGTTTTATCATTTTAGGATTTTTTGACGGAAATGGCTTAAAAATTACGTCTAGCTACCCCTATTTTGTCTTCTTGTGTTTTCACCGTTAGATTTAATGTGCGAGTAGATTCAACTATAGGACTCTGTAGTTTGGTAATTAACGCTACACATTGTATCGTGAAATTTAAAAAAAAAAATCAAATGTTTCGAAATTCTGACACATAAATCCCGATTGTATTAAATTTGTAAATAATTTAAACAATTAGAAAATGGGTAAGCTGTCTCAAGTTAAAAAAATTAGACATAAAAATAAATATCAATATCTAACTTTATTGTTTTAATTTAAAAAGTGAGATAAGTAATGATTTCACATTAAAATTCAATTAATAAATTAGCTTATAAAATAAAACTAGCATGACATTACTAAAATAAAATATTAAATGAATAATTATAAAAACTTTGTATTTTATCTTCTTTTCTTACACTAGTCGCCGCTTTAAAATGTATGCAGACTAAACTTTAAATAAAAAATAACTACAATACAATTTAATTTCAAAATTATTAGTTATTAAAAAATAACAAAACTTAAGCTTTATCTATAGATTTAAATCAATATGACATCAATGACTTATAACTGAAAATTTTAATTTGTTATTTTAATTTATTCAATTGCCATGTTCTCACAATTGTCATCCAGATATTCAAATCAAATTGCTGCAATTTGTTTTGGTTGTGATGTGAAAAATAATTGAGATCATTAATTAGTCAATGATATTTTAATTTGAAAGGAGTTGCTGACTAACGATTGATTAATTATCTAAGTAGAGAAAAAGAAACATAATATTTAAATATAGAGGAGAGGAAAAAAGAATGAAAAAAATAAAATTATCATAAATTTATAAATAAACTATAAATAAAAAAGAAAGTATGGAGTCAAGTGATAAAAGATAAAATTGGGCATCGTTCAAAAGTTACACCACAATTTTGTCCAAAAAATTAAGATCAAGTTATAAAAATTGTCCATTGAAAATATTTTTTTTAAGGGCAACATCAATTCGCCGAAATTAGATCTCTTACAATTATATATAAGATAATATTATTCATTATTCAATATTTTTTTTTGAAGTCCATTATTCAATATAATAGTTGCACATAATATTAACATTCTAAGTTAAAATCGCTAATAATAGCGGATCGTAAATTCAAATATTATTATTTCTAAAATAGATCACCCTAGTTTTCTTGTTTTGTAAAGCCTTGGAAGAAATTATTTAGCCCGCTAGGAAAAGAAATTAATAAAAGAAAACATAGGAAGAAACGGATATCGTGGGAGTGTTGATATAATACGTGGATTACGTAATACATCGTATGTGCTACAGTCCATAGGAGCTCACCATTTGCTCAACCACCAGCAACCAACCCCAGCTTAGCACGGAGGCTGTGGCTTCTGCTTTCAAGCGTTTCATTTTTAATTCAATTTCCCACTCACTAGCTAACAACTACTAGCAGGACTCTCATCGTTTGCATCGCCCGCCTTCTTCTTCATTCATTCATTGTTGGCTCACTGAGGCATAACCTCAAACAGAAAACATGCAATCTCTTCAATCCTCTTCTCTCCACGCATCTCCACTAAATCCACTTCGCAGCAAATCCAACTTCAATCTCCCCAACAATGCGAGACCCACCGCAAGGAGAGTCTCCTTCATCACTGCTTCTTCAACCAAATCCGCTCCCAAGCGGGAGAAGGACCCCAAGAAGCGCGTGGTGATCACGGGAATGGGCATGGTCTCCGTGTTTGGCAATGATGTCGATGCGTATTATAACAAGTTGTTGGATGGTGAAAGTGGAATCACCATGATTGACCGGTTCGATGCTAGTAAGTTCCCGACCCGGTTCGGCGGCCAGATCCGGGGATTTAGTGCCGAGGGTTATATTGATGGCAAGAATGATCGCAGACTTGATGATTGTTTGAGGTACTGCATTGTTGCTGGCAAGAAGGCTCTCGAAGATGCGGATCTTGGTTCCGATATTTCTAAGAAGGTCAGTTAAACTACTTCATATTTGATGGAATAGTGATTTTGCATTTTGCTTTGTGATTATCGATCCATGGCCATGTTTGGTGATTTTTAATCACTGGCTGTCAAGTATCAATATAAGCACATGGTTGGGTGCAAAACATGAGCTGCCAATAAAGCGAGTAACAATGAGCGTTTATTAAATACTTTTTGCTGCCATGCTTTTAAAATTAAGCAGAAAGTTACCCTTAGAAAATTTTCATTTGCCTGATTTGTGCTGGAAGTAATTCATGCATGTATGAATTCTTTGGATGGCTTATATGTTTGTTTTTCTATTATTTGTTCAAACTAATCAGTGGTCGTCTATCGAATTAGGAATTCAACACCATTTTAACGACCATATTGAAACTCGCTGCATTCTGGTGTGACTTCTCAGTAATTGAACCAACCCCCCCCCCCCCCCCCCCCCCCCCCCCCAAAAAAAAAAGAA
>MKYO02002116.1:315328-339500 GCA_002013955.2 Citrus medica
CCCCCCCCCCCCCTCTTTCTTTGAGTAAATTTTGACCAGCATTTTATACTCATTGCAGATTGATAAGGAACGGGCTGGGGTTCTTGTGGGAACAGGAATGGGTGGTCTTACAGTCTTTTCTGATGGAGTCCAGGCTCTAATAGAAAAAGGTCATAGAAAAATAACCCCGTTCTTCATTCCGTATGCTATAACAAACATGGGTTCTGCTTTGCTTGCAATTGACCTTGGCTTCATGGGTCCAAATTATTCAATTTCAACTGCCTGTGCAACCTCCAATTATTGCTTTTATGCTGCCGCCAATCACATCCGTCGAGGAGAGGCTGATTTGATGCTTGCTGGTGGAACTGAAGCAGCCATTATTCCTATTGGATTGGGTGGTTTTGTTGCATGTAGAGCATTGTCTCAGAGAAATGATGACCCACAAACTGCTTCTAGGCCATGGGACAAAGATCGGGATGGCTTTGTCATGGGAGAAGGTGCTGGAGTATTGGTAAGCTCGCATTGTTACCACACTAAGGGTAGAGTGTATACATATTTGTTCTTGTACTTCTGCTTAGAGTTTGTGGGTCAATTACATTTTTCATTCTCGGCAGAGAAGCTGTTTGTGAGCTTCTTGTTGACATATGCACATATTTTTTTTTGACAGGTGATGGAGAGCTTGGAACATGCAATGAAACGAGGTGCACCGATCATAGCAGAGTACTTAGGGGGTGCTGTTAATTGTGATGCTTATCATATGACTGACCCCAGAGCTGATGGACTTGGAGTGTCTTCATGCATTGAGAGCAGCCTTGAAGATGCTGGTGTGTCACCTGAGGAGGTGAACCCTTTTTTTTCTATAAACCAGTCTTGTTGCATGGTGTTGTTTGGCATAACATCGTCTTAGTGTGCAGTATCAGGGTAAGATGCATTTGAGTCTTATTATCTGATTTGAACTTAATTCGGCTGATTACATATTCAGGCAAAAATAAGAAAAAAGAAATAATTAGGCAAAAGAACACTCGATTATAATTGTGAAGTAGTTTGTAAGCACACATTGGTTTGATAACCTGAAGAAGTGTTGGGCCCTATGGACCATAAGCGATGTTGCGGTGGAATGCTTTTGTGCTTTGGCTCTCCCACTAACACTGATCTTTGTTGGTGAACATGTTTGTATCATCTTAAGTTGTGTTAATCATTTCCAAGCCATAAAGCAGCAAATTGAACCACTCTTTTTCAGGTCAACTACATAAATGCTCACGCAACTTCCACTTTAGCTGGTGACCTGGCTGAGATAAATGCTATTAAAAAGGTGTTCAAGAACACCACAGGGATCAAAATCAATGCCACGAAGGTATTCACTCTTTCTTTAGCACTTGAGCAGGCTAAGGTGTTACAATACTCTCTTGTCATCGGCTGGCTTCTCTTTCATCTGACTAGTTTTCATTATATTTCAGTCTATGATAGGGCACTGCCTTGGTGCAGCTGGGGGTTTGGAAGCAATTGCCACTGTCAAGGCAATAACCACGGGATGGCTGCATCCTTCCATTAATCAATTTGTGAGTGTCACCTTTTTGTGCACACCATTTTTTTGCTTTGGGCAATTTACATAATTTGCTTTATGTAGTACAAACCCTAAAATTTGCAGTTATTAATTCTTCAATGCAATGAGGATAATTTCTATTTTTAGTAAATCAGAACAATATTTCAAACGTTTTACATCATTTTTTTGATCTAAAACATTTCCCACCATCATAATGTTTGATATTTTCTTTTCCACGAATTCAGAGCCCTGAACCTTCAGTTGAGTTCGACACTGTCGCCAACAAAAAACAGCAGCATGAAGTGAATGTTGGTAAGTTGCTGGAACATTTTAATCCCATGTCACTCTCATTTTCAATTTCTTTTTTGCTGGCATCCAGGATTACTCACTTAGCTAATCTATTTCAGCCATCTCTAATTCATTTGGATTTGGAGGGCACAACTCTGTCGTTGCATTTTCTGCATTCAAACCATGAATCATCCAGCCTGTTCATAAGTCTAGAAGATCTGGTCATTAATTGGTCAAGGAGCCGCATCATCCTGTCTATTGAGTTGCTGCATATTTATTTTGAGGCTTTTGTAACAGTTATGTAATAATTGTAAGTTGGATTTTAGTTCAGGATAATGAGCCATTTTCTCCTTTCAACCATTGGATTTATGAGGCTAGTTGAGAGGGCATGAAATTTTGTCAGATTTTTAATTATGCTGTGGACAGAAGAATGAGCCGCCGAGGTCTAGCATTAATATCACTCGTGGCTCTGTTCTTCATTGTTTGTTATGTGGGAATTTCAAATTTAGAGCAGCCCCGAAAAAATTATTTAAATAAGATTTTATTATTTATTTAAAGAATTACGTTAATATTTAAAATTTTAAAAGACATTTTAATTAAAATTATTTAAATAAAAATTAATTTTTTATCTTCAAATTTAGAGAGTTAAATTTTTACTCTTCAATTTATATTTTATTATTAAAAATTTTATATTTTATTATTTTTATTAAAGAAAAAGAAATAATTATTTTAATTGCTATTAATTTTTTTTAAAAATAAGTATTTAATTAAAATTATATTAATTTATTTCTATTTAAAGAATTTTTTTAAAAATATTATATTTTTTTATTTATTATATACATAAATAAATAAATATTTACAGAATAAAATTTATAAAAAAAACTTTTAGAGATTTTCTTACAAAGCTGATGGGCTATGGTTTATTTAAGTTAACCGGCATATTTGGATTTCGGACACGGATATCTTTATTTTAATATTAATTTTTTACAATTATTTTCAAAATAAATAAAAAAGAAAAAAATAGCCGCATTGCCCTAGTGCGTAACTCACATTTTCCTGATTTGAGGCCTCATATCCGTGGGCCGACAACCATTTCCTCTTCTCTTCATCAAAGCAAACCATCGTCGTCATCGCTTTAACCGCCGTTTCCTCTGCTCTGTGTTCATCATCATTATCTGCCGCTATGTTTCTCTTCTTTGCGTTGCTGCAACCCCCAGCTCCGCTACCAGTTGAACCTTGGACACCACCTTCGCGATTGTGCCTGTGTTCATCATCATCATCATCATCATCATCATCATCATCATCATCTAGTCATATTAAATGTAACTGTTTTTTCTCTAAAAAAAAATGTAATTGTTTCTAAGTTCTATATTTCAAAATCTTAACTATGGTTAGGGATGGCAAAATACCGGCTTGGGCTTTCACTTATTTTTCAATTTTTTTTTAATAAGTTCTCTCCTATAATAGAAAAGCATTTAATTAGAAATTAAAAAAAAAATCAGCCCCCCTTAAAAAAATATTGATAGCTTTGCCACAATGCCACTGATCGTTTTCATTTCACCTTATAGCAAGTAGAGTAGCATACAAAGGGGAGGAGGGTACAACTCAAGGGACCTAGACGGAACTACATGAAAAGCTAAGCAAAGGCGAGTAACTACGGAAATTAATGACGCAAACTAAAAAAAAGTATCATTACTGACAAAAATAAATAAAAAAGAAGAGATAATTCTGACCCAAAATAAAAAGCCCACTTAATATTGGGCTCATTTATGGGGATTGGTCCAACAATTGTCCCGCCAAAACAGGGCCGTCTTCATCATTTTCCCGCCAAAACCACAGCCACGGCTGAAAGTAAATATACACATTGGCCCCCTCGCCGTCATTCTCTCGCTAATCTAACAATTTTATTTACTCTCCACCCCAGCTCCGAAGTCAGAACCATATCCGGTAGTTGCAAAATGGATATCAGTCAGCAAGAATATCAAGAACGCAAGCGAGAATTTTATGATTTCTTAGAACTAAGTGTGCGTATTCATGACAAAAATAAATAAAAAAGAAGAGATAATTCTGACCCAAAATAAAAAGGCCACTTAATATTGGGCTCATTTATGGGGATTGGTCCAACAATTGTCCCGCCAAAACAGGGCCGTCTTCATCATTTTCCCGCCAAAACCACAGCCACGGCTGAAAGTAAATATACACATTGGCCCCCTCGCCGTCATTCTCTCGCTAATCTAACAATTTTATTTACTCTCCACCCCAGCTCCGAAGTCAGAACCATATCCGGTAGTTGCAAAATGGATATCAGTCAGCAAGAATATCAAGAACGCAAGCGAGAATTTTATGATTTCTTAGAACTAAGTGTGCGTATTCATCTCTTTTACTCGCGTCCGTTTTTGTTAATTATGCAATCTTTTTTTTTTCACATTCAATGAGGTAAACTTTCCTCGTTTTGGTTGATGATTAGATATACCAAGATGAGATCAAGGCCATGATCAATCACAAACGCTGCCGCCTCATCGTCAACATCTCCGATCTCTACGCTTTCCGAGAAGACGTGCCTCCCAGGTTAGTAAGACGGGTAGCAATTTAGTTATTTATTAATTTTTTGTTCCAACGAAGCTAATTTGAAAGTAAAAATCCATCTTAATTGAATTGGTGTTAATCTGATGTGATTTTGGGTTTTGTGGCAAGTTGTTGTTTGGTTGTTTTCTATGTTCTTTTTTCTTTTTTAAATGTGATTTTGATTATATGATTTTGCTGAATTTAGGCTTCTCAAGAATCCAGTCGAGTACTTGCAACCATTCTGTGATGCGGCAACAGACTGGGCACGCAATATTGACCCTAAGTACTTGAAGGAAGGAGAACATATTCTTGTGGGCTTTGAAGGTCCGTTTGTTTCCCGTTGTGTTTCTCCAAGAGACCTTCTTTCTCAATTCATCGGCTCTATGGTCTGTGTCGAGGGCATTGTCACTAAATGTAAGCTTTTGTCATTCAACTCTATTATATTAATACTTTCTAATCATTTGCAATTGACTTGAGCCATTGTTTATGCTCATCAGTTTTGCATAGCCGAATCACTAATGATTTTGGAGATATTGAGAGTAATGCATTTTTAATTGTCATATTGATGTGTGTAGATCTAATCTAGGAGTCATCTCATATTTAGGTTCTCTTGTAAGGCCAAAAGTTGTTAAAAGTGTTCACTACTGTCCTACAACTGGGAGCTTTCTTACTCGCGAATACCGAGATATTACATCAAATACGGGTGTGCCAACTGGCTCTGTATATCCCACAAGGGTAATATCAGGTTTTCAGCTTTCATAGTTATGTTGTTATTGTTTACAAGACTCCCTTATGGAGGATATTGTTTCAGGATGAACATGGTAACTTATTGGTGACGGAGTATGGATTATGCAAGTACAAAGATCATCAAACCTTATCAGTGCAAGAAGTGCCGGAGAAATCTGCACCTGGTCAGCTTCCACGAACAGTGGATGTCATAGTTGAGGATGACCTGGTTGATTCATGCAAACCTGGAGATCGGGTGGCCATTGTAGGTACATACAAGGCTCTTCCTGGCAAAAGCAAGGGCAGTGTGAATGGAGTATTTAGGTATTTCCAGTCGTTTACCATTGACATTGCTTTTCTTTCTATACAGCAAAATGTTGTTTGGCTTCTGAACTTTACGTCTTTTCCCCCTTCAATATAGGACTGTTCTGATAGCTAACAATGTTTCTCTGCTCAACAAAGAAGCGAACGCACCTATCTACACTCCTGAAGACTTAAAAAACATAAAAAAGATTGCTGAGAGAGATGATACATTTGACCTTCTTGGTAATTCACTAGCGCCATCTATATATGGGCATTCATGGATAAAGAAAGCTGTGATTTTATTGATGCTTGGTGGAGTGGAAAAGAATTTAAAGAATGGCACTCACTTACGAGGGTGAGTTGCTTTTGTTCTTTTATGTCAAGGTAATTCACTAGCGCCATCTATATATGGGCATTCATGGATAAAGAAAGCCGTGATTTTATTGATGCTTGGTGGAGTGGAAAAGAATTTAAAGAATGGCACTCACTTACGAGGGTGAGTTGCTTTGGTTCTTTTATGTCTGCATATATTTTTTTTTGTGGATATCATAACCAGCCATTCATTGTTCTGACCAAATGTGTTTAACTACTCTTCAATCTAGTTTTTGCTTTATTCAGGCTACATCTTAATGCTCTTCATATGGTGTGTCTTGTTTCTTTTAGGGACATTAACATGATGATGGTTGGCGATCCTTCTGTTGCAAAGTCACAACTTCTGAGAGCAATAATGAATATTGCTCCCTTGGCCATATCAACCACTGGCCGTGGTTCTTCTGGTGTTGGTTTGACAGCCGCTGTAACTTCTGATCAAGAAACAGGTAAACACCTCAATTGCCTCTAGCAATTTAGCTTTACATGTTTCCTTTTTACTTATCATCCAGCCACCTCTTCCCTAGCATAAAACAAAGGAATCAAGTCTCCCTCCAAGGTTGGTCAGAAGGATGGATCCCTTGGTCTAATGGTCTTTTACAAGAGGTCTAACCTACAACCATTTTTTGTGGTCATTTAGCTTCGCATGTTAATTTTATTGGAAAACATATGAACTTTGATCAGGGGAAAGAAGACTAGAAGCTGGTGCCATGGTACTTGCTGATAGAGGTGTTGTCTGCATTGATGAATTTGACAAGATGAATGATCAAGATCGTGTTGCTATACATGAGGTCATGGAGCAGCAGACTGTGACCATTGCAAAAGCTGGTATTCATGCATCTCTGAATGCTCGATGCAGTGTTGTGGCTGCTGCTAATCCTATCTATGGAACTGTAAGTGGTAATTCAGGGCGACTAAAGTTGGATGTGAATACTAACTACTATATTTCTTCTTACTGATGCTTCATTTGCTTGATTTTACGCTGGTTCTGGGTGGCATGTACAGTATGATCGTTCATTGACTCCAACAAAGAATATTGGACTTCCAGACTCTTTGCTTTCTCGTTTTGATTTACTGTTTATTGTATTGGATCAAATGGATCCCGATATTGACCGACGCATCTCGGATCATGTCTTACGTATGCACCGGTATCGGTCTGTAATGGATGGAGGTAGGTCAGAAGTTTTTTTGTGTTTAACAGACTGGTGGCCTTGAAACGATGTTTGAAAGTGTTTGCTAACATAATTTAATAATATAGGAGAGGGAGGACTAGATGGGAGTTCAAGGTATGGAAGGGAAGATGAAGTTGATACCGACGCATCTGTGTTTGTCAAGTATAACCGAATGCTGCATGGGAAGAGAACACAAAGGGGTCAGAAGCGTGATACACTCACCATCCAGTTTCTAAAGAAGTATATTCACTATGCAAAGCATAGGATTCAGCCTGAACTGACTGACGAGGTTGTGATTCTTATTGTACTTGTTAGCTTTTTTTTCTTTTTTCTTTTTTTTGTCAATCTTCTTGTATATTTTGTGTCTTTCTAAATTGCATGTCTGCTGCATCCTTTCCAATTTAACATAAATTATAGACTTTCTCTTGTGTGCAAACAAAATTTTGTAATCAGCTATGTTGCTTGCTATTTGTCTGGAGGGCGTTCTCACTATTTTATTCACAGGCATCTGAACAAATTGCAACAGCATATGCAGAACTCAGAAATAGCAGTTCAAATGCAAAGGTCAATATATGTAATTAGCTACAATTTATCTTTGGCATAATTATTGCAGTGATAATTTTCTTAGTCATCAGCTATGTTGGTTGCTATTTGTAGACTGGAGGAACGCTTCCTATTACAGCCAGAACACTAGAAACCATAATACGTCTCTCAACTGCTCATGCCAAAATGAAGTTGAACAGGAAGGTACATGATTGTGTCGTGTATCAATATGCTTTTCCAGTAATCTGATAAATGATGATATTGCAGAATGTCTGTTCACTTTTATCCTTTGGTTTTCAAAAATTGATTCATCCTTTGATTTTTTTTTATTCTTCGGACTGGGGCAGAGGGAATTTTTCATACTTAGGATCTACTGGTCTTTCTTGTGTTTTAATGACCTGATTGTATGTAATAGAGTTTGTTACGCCAGTTTTCTACACAAAATAGTGTTTGATAAATGTATCTTGGCAGATTTCAAAGTCTGATGTTGAAGCTGCTCTAAAAGTTCTAAATTTTGCAATATATCACAAAGAATTAACTGAGATGGAGGAGCGCGAACAGGAAAGGCAGAGAGAACAAGAGAAAAATCCAAGGGCTGAGCACCCTGGCAGAAATGATAGAGCCGACCACAGCACTAATGATAATGAATGGTGAGAATGACCTAAGAATAATCTTGGCTTTTTTGTTGAAATGCACTAATTTTGGAAGTCATGGATTATCCCAAGATCTAGTATTTTTGGTTCTATTGGATGAGTTAAAATTGAAAGTATGCAATTGAACCTTCTCTCTCTCTATTTTTCTGGGCTTAGAATTTTTTTGAGTTGCATGATAAGCAGCAATGGAAATTATATTGCGCAGGGAATAGATGAAATATGAAGTAAATCTGATAATGTTTTATGTAAGTTGACTTGCTTTCATTTCTATTTTCAATTAGTTCCATGGATGTAGACGAACCTCCAGCAGCTGTATCCGGTGTGAATGTCTCTCCTCAAAGGTCTGTATGGTAGCAGGCACTGGCTTTATCATATTTAAGTTTACACCATTTTATGCATTTGTTTTGCAGTTACATCTCCGTATTAATAGTTTGTTAACTTTTCTTTTGTTGGCTCGCAGAATGGAAGCATTTAATTCAGTATTTGGTCAACATATGAGGGCAAATCGCTTGGATTTAATAACCATTACAGAGCTAGGGGAAATTGTCAACACTGGAACCGATGCCCATTATTCAAGGGCAGAGATAACATTCCTATTAGAGGTGAAGTTGATCGTTAATTAAATTCACAAGAATGAATCAGTTACGCAATTTTGATTTTTTTTAAGTGAGCATGAGCTATTTTCTATCCCCAAGTCCCGCAATCTGTGTAAGCCTACTTAACTGTAAGTTCTTTCTATGTCCTTCAGAAACTGCAAGATGAGAACAGAGTGATGATAGCTGATGGAATCGTACATATGATATCATGATCTGTTAAGAGGAACATCCATGATGGAAAAATTTTATAAGGTTTGTAGTTCCTTTAAATTATGAGATTGAATAGATCTGGTTCTACTTTGCTCCCATTCAATCGATTCCCTTCATTTTAACAAAACACTTTTTGCATTTTTGGATTAGGAAATTGCCAACGGAGCTCATTGTCGGAGGGAATCAACAAAATCTCTCTTTTCTTGAGGAAACTGAAAGCTCAAAGCTGGAACAGAGATTTACAGTTTATTGAAGTCGCAGTTCTTAGATACCCCAAAGAGAAGCAATGTATATTTAATTTATCTTTAGTATCTTGTATTGCAAACTTCCTGCAACATCTGGTATGTTCCATGCTTGGTAGGTTATTTGTTTTTGTCTTGGTCCCAGCTAGAGGTGAACGAAAGATGAGAAAAGATTGACCCATCCATATCCTTATCTTTTTCAGTTATATTTTTTCTTTCTGTTCAAGTGTTGGGGCACATTCTGAATTGTGATTCTTTGCCAGACTGTAAAATCTTGCTTGCTGTGTAAGTCTAGAATGCGCTTAAGGTTCTTATGCATGTCTTGTTTATATGGATTACAAACGAGTTGAGAATGTGAATGCCCTGGGAAGAGTCAATCGTTTGCCTCTTGTTTTAATAATAAACAAATCCATGCTTCTTGATTACCCATAACACGTAGGTACATAGCATTGTGGGAATTTGCCTTGAAAGGATCCGCACCATCAAGTTTAGATGAGAATATTTCTTCTTTTAGAAAATATTCTTATATATATTTAGATGAGAATTTCCTATCCACTAGTTTGTGGGTGGAATCTAAATTTTTTAGAAATTTGTGAACATTAATTTTGAAGTATATTTGTGAGTAATGGTAATATTAATGTAAAGATAATTCTCATTAAATTCAAAAGAGATTATAATTAGAAAAGAAGTTCTTATATATATATATATATATATATATTATTTTTCTTTCCACCTCCATGGTCATAATTAAGCTTCCATTCTTTTAAATTTCATCTCAAAATCAAGTGATGTCCATTCTTATAAGATTATAAAAAAAAATTGATTTTTGTTCTTGACATTTGTAAAGCTCTTGGATTTTATTTTATTTTATTTAAAATCATCTCCGTTTTGGAGAAATTAAGATTGAAATGAGTGTTATGGTGAAAAATGAGAATTCTGGAGTAGGTATTTGAAAATGGGAACAGAAATTATAAAAGTGTTCATCTTTTTTTTTCTTAAATAATAATAAAGCAATCACAGAGGAACAATGCTTTATAATTTGACTCAATCAAATAAAAACTTCAATTTTTAAAAAAAGAAGCATAATTTTCAAGGAACAAAAACTGATTTCATCACTAATAAAAATTAAATTTTTGCCTCATCAAAAGATTTATCGTCGTTTTATCTCTTTATCTTTTCAGATAACTTTACTTGGGTTCAAAAAATATAAATTCTGGAAAAGGAGTTTTAAACGGGGCTACTGTAAATTTAATTTTGCCTACACAATATCGGATCATTTCCGGTTTGTAAATATTTTACTTCATTTATTCATTTATTCTGCGAGAATTATACATATATATATATGAAAAAGAAAGAAGAACATATTGGAAGCGAAGCAACGTGGCAAAACCATGGCTTTGTAAAATTGAGAGGAAGCGAAATCCCGAAAACTAAACAAACAAATCGAGTAAGTAGTCTATGGCCACTCCTCTGATTCTGAGAAATTGTCCCACTCTCTGCACTCTCAACTCTAACCAACCCCCTCTCCGCACTCTCACATTAACTAAGCATTTCTCCGTTTCCACCACCAAAACCTGGTCGCATTCAATCAACTCCACCAAGGTGACTCTCAATTTCTTTTCTTTTTTTTTTTCCTTTTGTGTTAGTAAATTTCCTATTCTTGATGTACTACACAATGTTCTCATTGTCTTAGATGGGAAAAAGTGAAATAACTGAGGAAGCAGAAGAAAATGTAAGTGTGAAGCAGAAGAAGATATTTGTGGCTGGAGCAACTGGCAGTTCCGGGAAAAGGATTGTTGAGCAGCTTCTAGCAAAGGGTTTTGCTGTCAAGGCCGGGGTTCGGGATTTGGACAAGGCTAAAACTACTCTTTCCAAAGACAACCCATCTCTTCAAATTGTTAGCATCTCAAACTTTCTCAAGCACAGTCAGTTTGTGGGAATTGAAATTTAATTGGGGCTTTTTCTTTTTGTTAATTTTAGGAATTGTATTGAATTCCTTTTTTATAGGTGAAAGCAGATGTGACAGAGGGTTCTGCCAAACTAGCAGAAGCTATAGGCGATGATTCCGAAGCTGTGGTGTGTGCCACAGGGTTTCGGCCTGGTTGGGATTTGTTTGCTCCTTGGAAGGCAAGTTGGTTTTGTATCTCTTCAGTAGATAATACGTACTTGTTTTGATTACGTAGACTCATATCCATGTTGAAAGACAACCATTTGCAATTGCTGGTACAACTATTTCCACATCTTTTCTCTTGGCAGTCGTTGCTCTAAAATTTCAATCTGTTCTTGTGTCAATCCATGGACAAACGCACCCATGTTGTTGTACAGGGATGCACATGATTAATCTTACCTGTGTTTATCTTACTTGCTTACATCTTTGTTTATGACTTCAGAAGTGTATTACCAAACGATTATTGGGTTAGGGGTTATAGTTTCATATTTGGTATTAATTCTTGAAATGATGAAATCAGTCATTAGTCCAGTGGAGTTATGTATACAGCCTTTCATATTAAGTTCCACGGTTTTATCGTTAACATGCATGATGCATCCCAGAATTCAATCCTCCATCTTGATTGGATGCATGAAAGTTTGTTGTTTCATACTTTCATCTTCCTGACTATTTGGTAGATTATGCGCTGTAGTTTTATGTAGCTTATGAATTTCAGGTTGATAATTTTGGCACAGTAAACCTTGTTGAAGCATGCCGGAAAAGAGGCATTAACAGATTCATACTTATTAGCTCCATTTTAGTCAATGGAGCTGCAATGGGGCAAATACTAAATCCAGCTTACATTTTTCTGAATGTGTTTGGCCTCACCTTAATAGCAAAGCTTCAGGCAGAGCAATACATCAGGAAATCTGGTATTAACTACACGATCATAAGGCCTGGTGGATTGAGAAATGAACCCCCAACTGGAAACATTGTCATGGAGCCAGAAGTAAGGGCATTTATCTAAGAACTTCCAGCTTTCAGATTTCTTTTATGCTTGCATGTGTACACCACAAATTTGATTCGTGCATTCGCTCTTTAGGATACTCTTTATGAAGGTACCATTTCCAGAGATCAGGTTGCAGAAGTTGCTGTTGAGGCACTACTCCATCCCAAATCATCATACAAAGTTGTGGAGATCATTTCTCGTGCTGATGCTCCTCAGCGTTCATATGAGGATCTTTTTGGTTCCATAAAGCAACGATGACTTCATATTCAAAATAAATATGCAGAGGCTAATGATATATTTTTTACTTTTTTTTTATTATTATTATTTTTGGGTTGGTAACATACAAAATAACATTCCAACCTCATCTTTCATATGCTGAATGCTCTGTTTCCGATTTCTTTAAAGTTTTCAATGGCCAGTGATTTGTCTGCCACCTCAGAGTTCTCAATCTTCGTACATTTGGATTTTTGTCGTTGGTTTCATGAGTTCCAGATCTTAGGAAGATTAAATTGTGTATCAGTATAACTCTGATCCTTTTGAGTTACTAAAAAGAACAATAATTAATTATTCTCTGGTCTCTGATGCATAGGTAATTATCACAAGGAAACAATAATCTCTGATTGGATATAAAGGTTTAACAGGATAATTCAGTAGATCTGGATCAGTGTATCAGTATAACTCTGATCCTTTTGAGTTACTAAAAAGAACAATAATCAATTATTCTCTGGTCTCTGATGCATAGGTAGTTATCACAAGGAAACAATAATCTCTTATTGGATATAAAAGGTATAACAGGATAATTCAGTAGATCTGGATAATGAGCGTTCACATTCTCAAAAATAGAAGTCGCATGAATGAAACGCAAACCGTAGGCAGAGAAAGAGGTAAACTAGTCAGGAGGTAACCAAAAACCAAGCCAGAAGAGAAGCCATGGCTGCAACAAGCAAAACAGGAACACCAAAATAGCAAATGATGAAATTTACAAGAACCAAGCCAAAAGAGTAGCCACGGCTGCAACAGGCAAAGCAGGAACACCAAGAGCTGCTCCAGTGCTTTCCATTGGTGCTGGTGCGATTCCTCCCAAATCTTCGGCCGCGTTCGTGGCCACAAAAGTGCCAAAAGCCAAAAGAACCATAATGTAGATGGTGAAAGCCATGCTCATTTTGCTACCCTCCATTCTCTCACTACGGACTCGAATGGTTAAGAAAAAAATGGAAACTGATCACCTAGTAAGAAAGTTGCAGAAGTGATATTCTTTGGACTCTGCGAGTAGCCAGCCGAGTATAATGGAGACTGCGTATGGGTTTTATAGTACTGTTTTAGCATATAATTAAGAATCTGCCAACTATACTATGTTGGTTTAACAACAAACAAAATGATTTGAAAGTGATGCGCTGTCAGTCGTATAATTTTTCGTTTCTCACTCCATTAACCTCTGAAACCAGCCTGGATTTAAACTGTTCAATGGCACGTAACCATTTTGCAATCATGCAAATGCCCTAAATACTATTGTTTCCAGCTTCCAGCCATGTTTTTGATAGTTTTAGTGAGGATTAAGGTTGCAGCATGTGATGGTGCAGCATTATATAAATAGTTTTTGGTGAATATGTGTAATCTGATAAGAAACTTTGCTGTCTATGATATTTATCATGATTTTGATAGCAAAAAATAACGAGAAAAGTGACCAGTAAACGTAATCAATTGAAAGCTTGCTTTTTCGGCACAGGGAACCATGTTAGAGTATCACCAAGCTGATTTTGGTACCGATATACAGACATAAAATGGGCAATATTTATTGAATCTGGCATGTGGTCAGCGGAGCAAAAATAATGCATACGTAATTACAACCGATGATTTATTCAGCCCCGTATATTTTTAGAGTAAAATGGGCTGAGAATTTGGTTTGGCATTCCAACTCTTGACTTATAGATTCTAAAGAAACAGCGTCTTGCTGCTAGATGATTGTTTTACCTTTCGCGAATTTTAGAACCAAAATGATCATCGATAAAACCTGATCCGCTACTGAAATGGATTTTAAGTAGAAAATGAATTCGATGGCACTTAGCAGTTGAAAGACATCAATAGTTCATAAAATCAGCCAGAAACATTAATGAGACGGTGCAAAATTGTTCCTTCTACGATCTATCATCTATTTCATGTAAAACATGACTACACTGTACAATATTAAATAACTGTTAGTTTACAAAGCAAGAGTTCAAAGATTGAAATATACATTTAGCTCCAAAATTATGGCATTAGGGTAAATGGGAAATGATTGATCTGGTAAATCAATGCCAACTTCGGGAAAAATATTGTCATCACTTTCGATTCATGTCTGTTCCATATTTGATGCTGCCTTTTGCTTTTCCAACAATTTGCGAAGATAGGCCTGTCTTAGTTTCTCCCGGCGAGCTTCTGCTTGTTCTTGCCTCCGCAATTTCAGATCAGATGCCTTTTCTCTTGCTTGGTTTACTTCTTCATGAACTTCCCTGAAATGGAAAGAAAACCACTAATCAATCGTTGTATGGACCTGTATGGACCTCAGTGGCATGATGTACAGAGCCTAGTATGTAATAACTGCAATCAGATAAAATAAAATAAAAGCAAACAATAAAAGAAGAAGAACCAAATTTTATGCACGAAAGCTGTTATATAAAATAATTTTATGAAATTTACTGTTCTTACACTTGAATTTTGAACAATTATTCAATTTTCATTGGCTCTGTTCTTCTTTTGCATGATATTATATGTTAGCCTATTGTTTGTTTGTCTCAGGATGTTAGTCAAGTACACCACCATCAGGAGATAATACAAAAGGAATATCCTCTTTCCAAATTACTCTCTGGTTCTCTCATTTTATAATTGCTCTACTTGTCCTACTTTCCCAATTTTTTCCAGTTTTCCTATCACAAATACTAATTTACATTCTTTCTATTGTTACCTACTTACAAAAATGACAGTCCTCAGGCTTGTCAATTATGCCATATTCTCCTGTCACCCCTCCAGTTAATTCTTTTTATTTTTCCTTCTACAAGGTATACCTTGTACATCAACCTAAGAAAGCCTACAGCGGGAATGTACCCTTGTTTCTTCAATTGACAATATATAGTAGCTTAATTGCACAATATAGAGATATATTACTACATAATTTCTGTTGCATGAGCTAGCAGCCGTTCCACCAAGGTTCACAAGCAATTCTAAGTCCACTGAATGGTATCTTTAGATAAAATATAAGTGATAATCCATATATTAGACTCCGACCCACAAATTTAACAGTCAGAACCTGTGCCATATAGACTATTAAACTTGCGAGGCAAAACTCCCACATCATGTTTACCTTCACAGTATGCCCAATACCAAATGTCATACAAACAGAGAGAAAGATAGAGGAGAAAAGAAGAAGAAGAAGAAAAGAATTAAGCTTTACCTCACAAAACGCTTGTGTTCACTGTTGTCCATTGTTCCAGATGTTCGCCCAGGTGCAACAAACTTCATGTTGAAAAGCATAGAACCATTGTCCTCGTGTTCATTATTGTCTGATGGTGCAGCAGAAGAAACATCAGAGCCATGTGGCTGCTGCGATTCCAGCTCTGTACTCTTACGGAAAAAGTCAACACAATACTTCTCCTTGTCTTCCTCATCTGATAGCTCTCCCCTCTGCAGTTTCTCATATAACTCAGCCTTCTTCTCTAATGCAGCATAGCTGGCTGATCCATCATTAGCTGCTTTCAACTCAAGCTTGTCCCTAGATGTATATACACAAGCAAGCATGATTAATCTTAGTAAAAGAATCAAACAGGCAATCGCTTAATACGCCAAAGTCCAAGCCAATTATTGGGGCAGTTTATTATTAACTGAAAACCACCACTGAAAATTGAATGAAAAAAAAAAATCAATTTTTTTAAGTGCTCAAACATTAAACGAAATTAGGGTTCTAACTGATAATCCTCATTTATGCCAAGTCCTAAATAATTAAATCTTGAAACTTGAAAAAAGAAATAACTAAATAAATAAATAAGAAAGAAGATGCAGGTACTTGAGAGAGCGGGCGTCAACGCCGGAGTTCTTGAGGGAGAAAGAATCGCGTGGAGCGATCTTCTTCTTGGCGCGGAGGAACTCAACATCAGGGCCATTAAACTCCTTGGATTTTCTAGATTCTTCTTGAGACTGATAAAGCTGGGCCTTGAGTTCCAAGATGGAGGAGAGACCCACTCCTTCTATCGACCGTTGCTTTTTCGGCATTATCGATGATTCCGTCAGCCATCCCAGTGATTCCACAATCACTCTCTTCTTCCTCTCCTGTTCCTGAACCTGTTCCTCACCCATTTTTTGCTCTTGATTTTGATTTTGATTTTGATTTGTCTTCTTTGAGATTCACGATTGGGGTTTCATAGAGATGAGATGAGAGCCACTGCTGCGCCTGATTCTCTCCTTTCTTGTTAATTTCACCGCCGCCCTCTGTAAACGACTTGTCGTTTGTTTTGTACGAATAAAGCCACGTCGGCCCTCGTAAATTCAAAAAATATTCTAAATTAACACTCTGACCTATTTTTGACTTATAAAAAATATAAAACTAATATTTGAGTTTTATTAAATTTTAATTTTTTACAGTTGGTTGAGTGATTTTTAAGTTATTTAAAAAATTATTGTATTTTAATAATATTTTAATTAAAAAATGAGTTTTGAAGGTTGATTTTTGAAGTGTATATAACCCTCACCTATTTTATTAAATAATAAGAATAAATGTGCTGCGAATAAGCATTTAACCTATTAATTTAAGAAAAAGAATAAGTGTTGCTATCATTTTATTAATAATTTATTCTCCTTATATATTACGGAAAATGATAGGATTGTTTACACTTTAAACATTCTAATTTTAGTAGAAAAATCTATTATAAATATATGAATTATTATTAAAAATAATTTATTATAAATTAGTATTATATAATTATTTTGAACACCCCTATAACATATTCAATATATAATTCTCATACCCTAAATCTTAAAATTTGTATTTCCAGCATAGTAATCAATACTTAAATAAACAATAAGGAAATCATTGCTTTCTATTAAACAATTATTCGAGCACAGTGTTTGGGCTTAAATCTAGTTGTCCGCATAGGAAGAGTATCCTGGAAACATTTATTGGAAAGGACAAATATAAAGCTAATTAACGAAGCTACGAAACTACAAGAAATTAATTGGGGGAGCTACTTATTCTCAAAATGGAGAGCTACAAAGTTGACTCTAAGATCTCTAGCTCCAAGAAATCTAGTCGCACGTTTTTATGATCATCCGCTTCAACACTCTCCGTCTTTCGCCAAGAATTAATCAAAGATTGATTCAAGAAACGGGATGAACAAGTAATAGCAATACGCGATTTTTACTTTTGTGCTGAATGGTATGTCCATCTCCATTTTGGTACGTGCATTGAGCCATTCTTGCTAGATTCATCGCAAACCGGATAAAATTGTTGGACAATAATGAGTGATCAGGATCTTCATCTCCATCTTTACTGTTCATCTTCATCCATGTTTCTGTGATCAAATCTCTGATGTGTTCCCGAGCATCGCATTCTGAAGCCCCAGTTTCATGCATGTAACATTGGATTGCGTTAGGAACATCTCCTCGTTTCACCTCATCCTAAGATAAATCAAGCAAGAAATTAATATTAATTCATTAGACTATTATTATATACACACGCATATATTATATGAATCATAAATTAATTCTTTGGAACATACAATCTAATAGAACAGAATGAAAATCATTAAAAATATATAAGATGATGTAACCTACCGATGATGTTGCCAAATCATTTGCAAGTCGAAAAATCATCGATGGCCAACGAATTAAATTGGGGTATTCTTCTAAGAATTGCAAGGCCTCCTTTGTTGGTGGATTTGCAATCAGAGTATAAGCATGCTGTAGAATTACAGGTCCTGATGCTGAAATCCAAGCATTGTCCATGTATTCCTCAAGGGTTGGGATGTATCCACTGCTGTACCATTTTGCCTCCAACAAAAAGGATTTGCACATATCTGCCCACTGCAGCACAAGTATTATTATTAGTATATATTAGCATCATCATCAGTAGCAAAACATAAAAATGAAAAAAAAAATTACATCGAAGATTAATTTATTAAAATTAATTAATTACCACTTTCTTAAGGTAAGGAATGACGTGAACTCCTTGCTCCTTGAGAACATCAAAAGCCATTTCGTTTGTTGAATTATGGAGAACATGAAAACACAGCTTCATATAATATGGAAGTTGATCCATTGCATTGAGATCCCATCTGAAATCAAATTAATTAATTACAAACCCAATTATATTTTAATTAATTGATGAATATTTATGATAGAACTAGCTAGCTAATTTAACTGCAGAGATAGAGAGAGAGAGAGTTTGATTAAAGTAAAAGACTCGTGTAGTGTACTAACCTCTCAACGGCATTTGTGAATAGCTCAAGTTCATCCAAGTTACCATACACATCATAAACGTCGTCAATAGTCGTAATTAATGCGTTCACCTGTGTGGACATCCTTCTGCAATATCCGAACTGAGGCTCCCATACCTCCCCCAAGGCCCACAAGAAATTCTCCATTATCCTGTCCCTTGCAAAATGCAACTCTCCAAGACCCGTCTTCCTCCACCACCTCGACACATACTTGAGCTCTTCTTGGTGCGCTGCTTGCACAGCATTAAAGTCCAATTTAGCAAGCTCTACCAAGACTTGGTTCACGTCTGGCCCTCTTTGGTACATATCAATGAACCACCTTGCCTCCAATCTTACCATCCTCCAATGTAATGGAAGTTCCAATGCATGCTCCACTAATGTTGAAAGATATCCATCGTCATCATTGTTATTGTGCTTCACGTATTCTTTGAGATGTGTGGTTGTGAAATTTATAGCTTCATTGAAGATATTGCTCTCTTCTTCTACCAGAAGATATGCAGCTTCATACAGTGCTAAAATTCCTTTGATATCGTCACCGAGGCATGACTTAAACTTCCCCTTATCGTCCATGAAAAGAGAGATAGTTCCTACAGCAACACATCTGAATCACACACACACATATATATATAGATAGAACAAAAACTTCCATTCGATTTGGGTACGTACCTTGTGCATGCATATCAAAACCATGCTGTCTTAGGAGTCTAAATTCAAGAGCTACGGCATATAACGAACTTTCTTGTTTTTCCTTGGCATGGTAACTGCTGCGACTGTTTCTCTCGTTATATATCCTACTGAGAAATCTTTTAATTTCGTCCTCAAAGTGATAGGATACTCCAAGTCTTTGCAAATTATCAACAATCTCCAGTTGATGTAACGCATCCACGTAATCAACCTCTTTATTCTCAAGCATTAACAACACTTCTCCCTTCAGCTTTTCGATCCGTTGGGCATATGATTCCACCTACAAACATTATCAAAAGATAACACCATTAGTTTTTTTTAGCTTCACATGTATATCCTGTCAATTCCAAATAATTAATTGAATCATCACTATAGTTATTAAGCATACCACATATTCATTTGACAGAGACTGAAGGTAATCGTAGCCCCACATAGAAGGCTGATAATTGGCAGATCGCCTATTACTAATTGCCTTCTCACACACGCTGGTAGCATTAGCAGCCGTGCATTGGACCGGAGATGCACGAAAGCCATTGCTATTGCTGATGCTGAGTGATCCGACTGATGAGATGCAACTTCTAGGCTGCAATCTCGTGAAGTTAGCAGCAGGCACTGAAGCAATCAGTTGATGAGCCATTAATTAATTTATTAAAAAAGTAATTCTCCTGAAACGTCTTTTCTCTCTCTCTTTCTCAATTTATTTGTATGCCTCGTATGGTCCAAATTCACTGGTTGCCACAATTTATAGAGGGACCTTCCTATGTTATAGACTTTGTATGTAACATAACAATTTGTTAGGAAATTGTTGAGTGAAGCAGTGCCGTAACTAAAATAAAATTGAAAGAAAATAAAAAAGAAACATAAAAAAGATACCAGGAAATTATGTGAATCGGCTTTTAGTATACGTGCACAGGCGAAGATAGAAGGAAAATATTTTATTAGTGAAAAAGAGTTACAAGTATTATAATATTTTATCACACTTCCCAAAACCCCAATATACTTAAATTCTCAAAACACTAAAACAAAAGCTTTATTATTTAAGCTCTACAAAATTCTCTGCTCTCTTAAATGCAGGAATTGCTTCTCACAAAAAATTGAATGCTAAAACCAAAATGGGGGGCTTCCTTTATATGTCAAAATTGGCTATTATTTTAATATTTTCTTTTTTCCTTCTTGTGTCTTTTTCAAAATCGTGTTCTATCCTTCTTTTTTTTTTTTAATATGGTTGGCGCCGCCCTTTAGCAAATGTCAAAAAATGGATGTGAAGTTCTTGCTCTTCTAGAAAGACTGGCCCACCGCATTTGACATTCTCCTACTTGGAGATTAAATTGTGGACGATCAATCTCCACACCATCTTTTCTGCTTCGCCATTATCATGTTGCCTATGTTTCTGCTAGGCCACAAGAGGAAATACTCCAAATAAACTTGTCAGCATTGATTGGCTTGGTTAAAACATCTGCTAGATTTTCCTTGGTGTGGATTTTTTGTAAATCCACACTTCCGTCTTCCGCTACTTCTCAAACGAAGTGATACTGAACTCCTATATGCTTTGTCCTAGAATGAAAGGCTGGATTCTTTGCAATATGCAAGACACTCTGACTATCATAAAACACATAAATTTTCTCTTGTTTGTGTTTGAGCTCCTCCAATAACCTTTGTTATTTGTATCCAAATAACTTCCTTGCAAGCTTGTGTAGCTGTCATGTATTCTGCTTCTGTTGTAGATAAAGCCACAACGGTCTGAAGTTTTCGAAACCCAGCTTACAGCTCCTCCTGCAAGTGTAAACACATAGTAGTAGTAGATTTTCTTTTATCAATGTCTCCTGCAAAATCTCAATCCACGTAGCCCCTGATAGTAAATTCTGATCTTCCATAACATAATACAATATCTGAGGTTCCTCTGATATATCTCATAATCCTCTTTACAGTTATCCAATGCTTTCCACCAGGTTTCGCCATGTATCGACTCACTGCTCTCACTGCTTGTGCAATATCCGGTCTAGTACATATCATAGCGAACATCAAACTTCCCACCGCTGATGCATACGGTACTCGAGACATCTCATTCCTCTCTGCTTCATTGTTATGATACATACTTGAGGATAATTTGAAATTAATAAGAAGTGGCTTACGATTGCATGTTGAAACGTCATAAGATTTTCTTCAAGTAGTTCTTCTGAGAAAGCCAAATCTTCATGTTATTTCTATCTCGGTGAATTTGCATCCATAAAATCTTGTTTGTTGGTCCCAAGTCCTTCATTTCGAACTCCCTAGCCAACTGTGCCTTTAATTCTTGGATTCGATCTTTATTAAGGCCTACTACCAACATGTCATCCACATACAACAGTAAAATGATGAAATCATTATCTTCATACCTCTTGTAATATGCACAATGGTATAAACTGAGTCTGTTATATCCAAGGCTCATGATGACGGAATCAAATCTCTTATGCCAACACATCGGTGCCTGTTTGAGACCGTATAGAGATTTGTTCAATTTGCAAACCAAGTTATCATTTCTTCTTTCAGCAAAATCTTCTAGTTGGAACATATAAATTTCTTCTTCAAGTTCTCTATGAAAAAATACAGTTTTCACATCTAACTGCTCTAGATGTTGGTCAAATGTAGCACACATTGCCAAAACTATTATGACTGTTGTGAGTCGAACCACTAGAGAAAATATCTTGTTGAAGTCAATGCATTCTTTCTGAGCATATCATTTCACCACCAATCTTGCACGATACCGCTTCACTTGGTCATTACCATCACGTTTGATCTTATAGACCCATTTATTTCCAATAGCTTTTCTTCCATGTTATAATGGTACAAGTTCTCATGTCTTATTATTGTGTAGAACTTTAATTTCTTCCTACATTGCTGTCATCCACAAAGCAACATCTGAGCTGTTTAAAGTTTCATGGAAAGTTAATGGCTCAACATCCTCTGTTATAAAACAGTACGCAACATTGATCTTTGTGACATACTCCGAGTACCATACTGGCGGTCGTCTCTCACGAGTTGATCGACGAACTTCTAGAGTCTCGGACTCGACTAGTTCTTGTTGCTCGTGCTCTGGTGTTGCTTCAGAAGAATCTGAATATTCTCCCCCCAAATTATTTTTTACATATGCCCATACAGTCTCTGATTTTTCTTTTACAGTGCTATCATCCTCATATCTCCTTTGTAGTTGATCTTCTACAAAGATAACATCTCTGCTGATGACGATTTTGTGGGCAGTGGGGCCTCACAGAAATGAGCTGTTTAAAGTTTCATGGAAAGTTAATGGCTCAACATCCTCTGTTATAAAACAGTACGCAACATTGATCTTTGTGACATACTCCGAGTACCATACTGGCGGTCGTCTCTCACGAGTTGATCGACGAACTTCTAGAGTCTCGGACTCGACTAGTTCTTGTTGCTCGTGCTCTGGTGTTGCTTCAGAAGAATCTGAATATTCTCCCCCCAAATTATTTTTTACATATGCCCATACAGTCTCTGATTTTTCTTTTACAGTGCTATCATCCTCATATCTCCTTTGTAGTTGATCTTCTACAAAGATAACATCTCTGCTGATGACGATTTTGTGGGCAGTGGGGCCTCACAGAAGATACTCCTTTACTCCATCAGCATATTCTAAGAAGATAGATCTTCTAGATTTTGGATCCAACTTTGTTCTTTCTTGGGTATTGTACATCACGTACACATGACATCCAAATGCATGTAGGTACGAGTAATCAGCTGGCTTTCTAATCCACACAAAAAGGACTCCAGGAAATTACGTGGTTCGGCTTTTAGCCTACGTCCACGGGCGAAGACAGAAGGAAAATATTTTATTAGTGAAAATGAGTTACAAGTATTGTAGTATTTTAACTCACTTACCAAAATCCCAATTCACCCAAACTCTTAAAACACTAAAATAAAAGCTTTATTATTTAAGCTCTACAAAATTCTCTACTCTCATAAATGCATAAATTGCTTCTCATAAAAACTTAATGCTAAAACCAAAATGGGGGGCTTCCTTTATATAGTCAAAATTGGCTATTATTTTAATATTTTCTTTTTTTCTTAGGGTGGCTTTTTCAAAGTCGTGTTCTATCCTCTTTTTTATTTTAATATAGTTGGTGCCGCCCTTAACAAATGTAAAAAAATAGATGTGAAGTTCTTGCTCTTCTAGGAAGAGTGGCCCACCTCATTTGACACAAATGGGGAGCATCCACGCATTGCAGGAGAGAGGAAATGTTGTTGGAACTCACCTGATACAAGGTCACATGATACAAGGTCAATTTACACTGGGCTGTTACATACAAAGTCTGTAACGCAACCTTGTCCTTTATAGAGGCCATAAACCGTTGCGTATTACACTTGCCTCTTCCTTGACCCTCGTACCTATAATTATTTTAAAACTAGAAAATAGAACCGCACTTTGTGCGGTTTTAAAAAAAGAATTTAGTATGATCTTTTTCTATTACTTTGCATTCGATGAAACTGATAAAAAAATATGAATTTTTTTTTAAAGATGACGAAGCCTTAGAAAACTAATGTTATTTATGAAAGTTTATTAATTTTTTGTTAACATTAAAAAAATATATTAATGTGTATAGTTAAATGTACACAACCTTTTCATCAATAACAATCATGTTCACACTAATCAACTCTTTATTTTTCTTGGTATTAATAGACTCCCACATCTTACAAAGCCTAACCCTTATCATTCAACTATCCTTATCATTGTTTAACTCATGAAGAAAAGAGTACTCCATGAAGTACACAATACAAAAATTTTAAATAAGTCAAAAAAATAAAAACACAATAACATTTTTAAAGAGGATGTTCGTTAAATAATTTAAAAAAACTTCAACATAACAAATCTTAAATGTTTAATATTTATAGAGTTTGAAGAAG
>MKYO02002116.1:340995-366942 GCA_002013955.2 Citrus medica
TTAAAAAGCCTCGTAGCATGCGATTTTTTCTGAAATTGTTGGTGATCTTATCTGCTGAAATCTGCTATATCTATAAGATTTCGCACGCATGCTTATGATATTAGATAATTAATTTGATAAGGTCTAAAGTCGTACGCTATAAAAGAAACTAAAACACAGATCAAGTGTAAACTGTGCGACTTGATACGTTGATATTTTGGCTGTAACTGTTTGATATAATTATTAATAATCAGCACCCCGTTATCTCGAGATCATTAAAACAACAAAAAACAAAAAGAAGAAGAAGAAGAGAAAAAATATTTGACGAGGTGCCAATTAGTCGTGAAGCTGCCATATGAATGGCAGTGGGAGCTAGCCACGTTACACAGAGTCACTTAGTTGAATTTTGACTCACGTTAACATGTTCGTTCAATCTGCCATTATGTATATCTTGCGTAGATGTTGAATTTGTACTCGTGCAACAAATTATTTTTTATTTCTACACTACACGGGCGGGCAGGTAAATCAGCGTCTTATGTTATTAAATAATCAAGACCGTATGCCATCAGCATCTTACGTCATTTCTAATCTACCTGTAAATTAACCACTCCTTGTTAATTACGTGTACGCTGTATAAAACCAATAATTTAATCTTGGTTCTAATTATTAATTACTTCCCGAAGAACATGTGCTGAAATGTTGTTTAGATAACTGCCCAACAAAGAAATATTCGGAGAAAATTCTCCGAAACAAACACTGATTTGAGCACTCATTGTTTTGATTATTACCAGTCGCTGCTTTAGTGCAAAACGACTTGGATTTGAGCATTCGTTGTTTTGGCATCAATTAATAGAGGTAAAAATGTTACCTGGATCCTGAACAAACGAAGAATATTGGAGATCTAATTGGTAAAAGTGAGAACCATTGAAAAACGTAGTGTTATTTATTCTTGATCACAATGTAAACAAAAAAGGATTAGGATATCAAGCACTGGCTTTGCTGAGCATGAATAAGTTGCAGCGGCTGATAGAAAGCTTCTGAATCCACAACCTCGTCGAGCATTATTAGTTGTATGTATAAAACCAAAGAGATAATTTGAACCAATGGAACTTGCCATGCTATTCATAGAGTTAGCACAGCAATTATTTCTTGCCACGTCACAATGGGAGCTAAATAAGTTCACACACCTGATTTGCTCTTTAGCCATGATGGTTTCTCAAGCTACTTTTGCTAAGATAGCTAAATGGTCAATCAGAGCAGGCGGCTTGCGTACTTCTCGGTCCCATTGACTCCACGTGTTTGTCTTTTAAAACATGAGAGATTATCATGTTTCCAAAGACAGTTTAATAACTACCAGCATTATAGATTTTAATGAGTTAATTAAGACAAGGATTATCATATTGGACATGCCTCACATGATCAGGGGTCGCTTGCCTAGCTTTTTAATAGCTCCAACGTTTATTCGCCCACGCTTCAATATTGTCAAATAAATTGAATGAAGAATGTTTGTCTCGTCAAATAACGGGAATCTTCACAAACTACGAGATTTCCAAGTGGCAGGAGCATGCACCGTGCGAACAGATCAAGCAGCCACTTTAATTGTTAAAATCATTGAGAATAAAACGTTATCAGATGAGTTGAAACCAGAAACCTGATAAAAATTTTTGACGAGGACGGTTTGTGCTGAAACTAATAAAATACAAGACAATAAACTAAAACAACTTCAGAGAAGTGGTATCAACGCCGCTCCTTCCCTGTTGATGCTTCCCAAGCCTGTAAAATGTGATTCACTATTTCCTCCACACCAAGCCCATGCTTGACCTGTAGGCGTATAATTCACGCAAATCATTAACAAGGAAAATATGTTGAGATCACGTAATCTTTCAGGCATCCAACTGTTTTTCAGATCAAGAAAAGGAACAATCTAACAGTTCAAGAAAAGCTCATCTCAAAAACTATGAGATTATCAGAACATATAGCGAACTTGATATCATCAGATTGGGTGGGGCCTTTGCCGGCAATTTGCCATAGGGCCCTCTTCTTAGAAAATATCATTACCTCTTGTAAACATTCATGTAATCATTTGGGGTTAACTTGAAGGTAAGCAGAATTTCATTGCACATAAAATCATATATGACACGAAGAAGAGAGTATGCACGGTTCACAATTTGTCCAGATTATGCACGGTTCACAATTTGTCCAGAAGAGACTTCACGAAACTATGTAATGAGTTATGCTTAATGTAAAAATGATACCAATGACCCAACCCACCTGAGCAAAGATAAAAGGCCCTCCATCACGCATCCGGAGTGCATCACGCTCCATTACTGCTAAGTCAGCTCCTATTGCTGAAGCAAGGTCAGTTTTGTTTATCACCTACGACAAGATGCAACAACTCATTCTCATTGACAAACAAGGGATGCCATAGCAGCAATAAAAACTGCTACTGATTTATGGAATCATACCAGAAGGTCAGCTTGGGTGATGCCTGGGCCACCTTTCCGAGGAATTTTATCACCACCAGAAACGTCTATTATATAAATGATATAGTCTGCAAGTTCCCTGCTGAAGTTGGCAGCTAAATTATCTGCATGCACACAAATTTTGTTATCTATGAATCTTCTCATGCTTAGTTGTAACTGAGATTAACATTCATGACACCTTACAAAAATTTTTGGAAAAAGCAGTTTCTACGACTTAAGCATGTTATATCATGAGCATTACAAATATGTTCGGATACAAGCACCTCTACCAACTGGCACATAAAGATGAGCCAACTTCCTCAATAGTTTTCATTGGTTCAATTTAAAGTTTAGCCAGATTGCCCGAACAAAAAAACGCAGATTGGAAATGTATTTACTACAAATTACCTCCCCCAGATTCGCAAAGAAGTAGGTCTGCTTTGAACAAGTTAGAAAGTTCCTCGAGAGGGCCCAGATTGATGCTGATGTCTTCACGAATTGCAGCATGAGGACATCCACCTGTTTCCACAGCACGTATTCTCTCCTCAGGCAGAGCACCATTCCGCATCAGGAATTCACCATCTTCTTTTGTGAAAATATCATTTGTGACCTGAAGTATAATATACGCTTCTTAATCTATCATTCAACTTCAATTAGTCATTGGAATGATAAAATTAACAGGAGAAAATTATTAGGGATGATTATTAACCCATTTTTCAGTAAGTTCTTGGGAGATTGTGGCTGATCTCAAAGAAACAATTGTTCTTAAAATGTGCAAACAATTTTCAAATTGAGATACTGGACAGTGAAGTACACCAGTTCCTCTCTGCTCTCAAATACAACAGAAAAGAAGCTGAATTAGAACAGAGAATCTAAACTTAAATTATGTGTCCAGACTCGTGAAGCTAGCAATTCCGCTACGGATATAAAGGAACTCAGTAGGAACATAAAAAGTTCCATATGCTTCAGTATTGACATCATTTTCCTTCTTTTTAGAACTCATTTTTTCCAGATGTCACTTCATCATTTCTTCTTCAAATTGGAATGGAATAATAAGCAAGCTATATGGACACGATAATTAAAATGAATCCCAAAAGTTCATCAGTACTTACAGCTGCAAGACTGTACTTGTCCCGCAAGAATTTACACAAAGCCAGCATTAAAGCTGTTTTCCTGCAAGGCATGACGCAGCAATACCCATATATTTTATTCTATCTTGAGACTAGCAACAATGATCACAAACTCACAAGAAAGACAGCCAAACAAAATAGAAAAATTTACAAAAACAAAGGATAAATAACAGTTGCCCACAAATCCAATTAAATACACTTTGAAATTCTACATTCGGGATTAACAGATCAACAACATTAAATCAATTTCTAAACATGCGCAAAAAAAGTTTTTTTGAAAAAAAGTAATATCAGCAACAGTAACCCAGACGATATTATGACTCGAGAGAGTAAACAAAACCATTTTGCAGCGGAAGGTTCAGTTTTTTTTTTTTGGGGGGGGGGGGGAAGGAAAAAAAAAAAAAGTCAAATTAAAAATTTGAAAGAGAAGGTGAAATACCCAGTACCAACAGGGCCACCAATGCCAACGGTAAAAGCTCTCTCATTGAAATTTCTGCTGAGAATAGGCGGAGCTCTTCTGCTGAAATAGCCTGGAGAGTAAATGGGTTCGTGCGAGTGTGGCGCCAATCCATCATGGCTATGATACACCCTCCCGTCTGACCCCACCCATGATGTTGCTGTTGAATCACCATGATTTTTTCTGTTAAATGAAACTATTAGTAATATTTTCCACGAAGAGAAGATATAAATGAGGAAAAAAATTAAAAGAAATCAAATCTGAGAGATGAATTACTCATGGGTATGATCATGATCATTGTCATGATCATGATGGTGGGCCTGGTCATGCGTATGATGATCATGTGAAGCCATTGACTATGAAAGCTTGCAGAGTCCGACTGTGAGGGTGAGTGATCTAGTGGCAGATTGCCAGATTGTTTTATCACCGCTCATGTCAACGGCGATGGAACTGAAGTTACAAAATTACCCTTCAAAAAATATGCTCAAAATGTACGCGGAGGTGGACTGTCATGTCCAATTAGTTTATCCTTTTGCTATGCATCATTATTACATTAAAAATCAATCGGTTGGTGCATTTTAAAAATATGAAATCATTATAAGAGCNTCATTGTTGTTTACGAAAGAGGACCCGATAAGAACCCTTTCCTGCTCGAGCTTCCTAATTTGGATTTCAACAGAGTGCAAGCGACGCACCAAGAAGATCTTAAGTATGCTGCCAGTTGCAATCAGCGCACCTTGTATATTTGATGATTCGTTTGCGACCTTAATTACTTAAACAAGCACAACGAATTAAAGCATTGTACTTAATTATGCAATACAATAATTACAGTTAAATAACAATTAATACGGTTGATGTTTGAGTTATTGATTCTTACCAATTATCGGCGTAAACTCAACGGCTTTACTAACAGCTACTTTCATATAATTAATAAAGTGGCAGAGGAAAACGGGTCTTGGGAGAAATTTTAGCAAGGAACAAGCAAATGGAGAATTCTTCTGGACATTGGGGGTGATTCTGAACCTCAATTTGGATATTATAGAAGGATATCTATGAAAGTCAATTCCTTAATAACAATCATTGATGATGTTTATGATGTTTACGATACCTTGGACGAATGTGAGTTATTCACAGATGCTGTTGGTGGATATCTGCGAGGTTCTCTCACGGATTTTTTCTCTATACCAAACCTATCTGCAACTTACAATGGATTTAAGTTCGAAATAACAAACTCGTATACAACCTGTAAAATTTTTCATAATTGGTAGATTTTTGTAGGCCAGTTTGAACGGATTTACAAGTTCGCAAGTAATTTTGTTATCCCTACACATAAATATGAGTATAAAAAAAAATACTATTTTTCTTAATTTATGACATGTATATTGGTTGGTGTAATCTTTGAGCTCTTGCATCGCAGTTATTTATATTTTTACCCATAAATTGATTGATTTCAACATAAATCATTATCATAAATTGATAATCATAGCATATGACCTAGGTGGGCAGACCTATTCCTATTCATTGGACTCGATCAATTCAGTCTAACTTTGATAGGTTGAGTGGATTATTGTAGGTTAATTATGTCAAATTTTTTTTAACTCAATTAATAATTAGGATGGCTTTGGTTAATCCTACCCACCTCAAGTAAATACTAATAATAATAATAACGATATGTTAATCCTCAATTATAAAACCCCAAAGACCAAAATGGCTAACCTAATTTTTAGTTTTTTTTTTAATAAAGAATGTATCTACTTCTCTAAACTCTATTTCCAAAGGTATAATCACTCTCTCATATAAGTAAATTTATTATTTTACAAGTTTAATTTTTAAAATATGTTGGTTTCAATTTCTTTTTAGTTTTTAGTAAACACTTAACAAATCACAATTATATAACACTTTCATTTTGTTATTAGACACGATGGTAACTAATTATCTAAAAGTTTTGGATTTCGAATTCAAAAAGGAGACATGGGAAGCCGAGAATAATGTCTAGAAGTTCATTGTCAAAATTCTCTGAATTTTAAGATAATTAGGTTTTTAATTTTTTTTGTCGAACACTAGACAATGAATAGAATTTTCATGTTATAAATAGATTTATATTTGACTTTAATAAGTTTTATTTCAAATTTATATCTTTCCCTTTATTTAATATTTAATTTTGATTTGACTTTTAATCCGATCAACACAATCCAATCCGATAATTTAAAGGTTAGATTGGATTAGGTTAAACATATTCATTTAATTGAGTTAATTTGATTTTATCTCAACTTATTCAATAATGAATTAAGTTAAATTTTCACAAACCCCATCTAACCAAACCCAGCCGCATATGTTCCAGCTGATACGGGATGGGAATTTAGTGAGCAGACTGGATAGACAAACTTCGACCGATCCAACAAAATATATACTCCACTCTATACATTTCCATCACCATTTATGTCTATACACAGGTTCCGTATTTCTGAATTCACCTTCACACTACGTACACAGCTTCTCTAACTTAATTCGAATTCTTCAGTTATGCAGCTCTAAGAGGTTTTATAGTTCTGAACAATTCTAATAGGTTCTGTAATTACATACTAAAATTCAGAAATCAAAATCAAATGATCTTTCTTATAAATAGAGGCCATAAGGTGTAAACAATGCAAAATTTTCATTCCCCTATAGAATTCAATACTTTGGCTCTCTTTCAAACTTCATAGTCACATATATATTTCATTTCTATACTTACACAACTACAACCTCTTTTTTTTTTTCAAGTGTTTGATGAAATGCTAAACTTCTATTTTGCAGCTATTAACAGATATCGGGTCATTTCATTTCACAGAGTTAAAAATTAACCCAGACCTCCTCAATCTCAAACATCCTTAGATATAATCATTCATACTTACATTTTACGATGCAATGAGAACTAGGACTGAAAATTTTTCCTCAAATCTTGGCATTGGTTAGCAATTTACACGAACAAAATCCAACTGCAGAAGCCACAGCAATACCGCATATATTTATTAATTATTAAATAGAAGAAAAGAGTAAAAGTAGTAGCAGCAAAGACAATACCATATATCTTTATATATATAATCACACACCCCATTAATTCTTTTAATCGTTGTGAAATGACTATTCTGAGTAGTAGTACAAACTTGAAAATATTTTCACACTTTCAACTACGCAACAAGGCAAATTCCTATTGGCCAGAGATACCCACTTTAAACAACGGCCATTGCTAGATAGTAGATACATATCATATGTGATCAGTATGTCCCCTGTCACCTAAAAAGAAATCCAAGTTTCCCACAGGCAATAAAGTGAGGCCGGTCAGCTATATATATATATATATAGTCCACTTTTTGATGCATGTTCCATCGTTGGTAATGTAGATGAAGAAAAGGCATCAAAAACTGGACCATGAAATTAAAACCAGGTAACGTGCGTACTACATCAGCTAGCTAACACATTAAAGATGAAATTGAACCACATATAAAATTAATAATCCGAGATTAATTAGCCGCCAGGTAGCTAGTCGAACAAATTCCTGAGAGCATTTCGTTTTGCACACGGCTCCCCCGGCAACATCACCTTTCCGCGTTCTCCGTCTGTCAAATTCACATGAGGTAGAGTGGTACCAGAACCGACCGCTGGTTGCCCATGATCATGGCCTAAGATCACTCCTTGCTTTTGCAAATAATGCCATTTGTCTTGAAACAGGTAAAAGAAAGCAATCAAGGAGATCTGAGCTGTGAAGAGTGTAGTCCAAAGCGTAGTGCTTCTTGATGTTTTATTATGGTAGGCTTTTAAGCCCGTGTAAATGTTGATAATCCCCACAAGAGAAATTGCTGTTCCTAATAACCAGTGCACGACGTACCACATACTTCTTCTTTTATTTCCTCTGCGCGCGCCAGAAGATAAATAAATAAATTGATGATGCCAATTGCCATGTGAGATCTGAAATTAATTACGTGAGAGTCAATCTTGACTCGGATGGATTACGCACGTACATACCTCGGAGGCTTCAAGAATCCAATTGAGACCTGCAGCCACAAGGCTCCATAAAGTGCTAGACCTAAACGTTGGTGGTTATTATTGAATGAATTCTCGAAATTCCTAATCGACATTATAGCTCCAACTGTTGCTAGAACCACCGAAAGCATCTGTACATCGAAAATTGAAATTCACACAATTAGTTCACTTTTTCTTGCTATATTTAATTATCACAATAAGGTTGGTTAATTACATTGGTTTTTTGTTATTTATATCAAGTAATAATTGGAAAGACTATAGAATAATGTTGGAGATACCAATATTTGGAGCCCTAACTTAATATTATGTATTACCCATTTATTATATTAGGAATGTAAAACTACTTATTATTCTATTCTACCATCCAATTGAGATTTAAGTTGAGACACAAATATTAAAATTTCAGCATTGCTATTTTCAAAAATTATAAACATTTTGAGTCCTAACTTAATATTATCTATTACTCATTTATTAGATCAAGAATGTAAAATTACTTATTATTCTATTCTACCATTTAATCGAATAATGTAACATTAATTGATATTTAAGTTGAGATCGAAATATTGAGATTTCGCCATTGCTATTTTCAAAAATTGTAAACAGAATTTGTGGATGCAATCATTAAAAGCTAAAGTGTCTAAAATGATGATGAATAAGTGCAACAGATCAAGATTTATGATAACATCTTAGGATTCTATAAAAGAGAGAATGGTCTTGAGTAAATTAAATTTCCGAACAATATTAATTTTTCCTCCTTTTCCTTGGAATGATAAGAACAGACCATACCACTTTTGCAGAAGAACAGAGAAGATGATCTACCTGCAAAATAATATGTAGGTAGAAGAAAACTCTGGCCTTTGTCACACTTTCCACTTTATTGGACATTCGTATTGTTAATATCCCAACAGGCGTCAAGAATCCCATCGAAGCCCACAAGAGAAGACCATGAACTGCAATATGAGATGCCGTCTGAGGACCCATCTGCAAGAAAAAAGAAGAAGAAGAAGTAATATTTAAATGCTTAAACCCTAATATTCCCACCCCCACACCCCCCCCCCCCCCCCCCCCAAAAAAAAAAGGATTGTACATTTGAAGAGAAATTTAACTGATAAACTTGACAAAATTAAAGTTCGGTTACCTTGTATAAATTTTCTTGTATGCTCTTGTGATTCCTGGATTTGCTAAACTCGTCATTGGAAAGGCATCCAACAAACGGTAGAAGAATAACATAACATGAAGGGACGATGAAAGCTGCTACAAAACGAAAAATTTTCATTCTCTCTCTCACCTCACTCAGTCACACACTCACAGAGACACAAGCATTTAGCTTTTCATCATTCTTTATGTAGCAAGAGAGACTTTTAAAATATAAGAAACTTTATTGGGTGGTAATAAGAACATTTCAGATAAGTTAATAAAGTATTAAAATGCATCTTCTTTTTGCATAAAGAAGCTAAAGTGCTATGATTGCTGCATTCAAAAAGCTACATGCTAAAACTCTGCCCCTGTTTCTTTTTGCTACGATAACAATTTACAATTCTGTGCGATTTATAAAATTTCTAGGTATGTATGAATGTGACCATTCTGAAAAGGGAGTAACGAAACAAGTGGGAGGTTATGAATAGTCAATGCAGATTTTCAACGATGTGGGGTTGACATTGCTATGCTTTTTGCTTTCATAAAGAGGAATGTGAGATGGCAAATCGAACTAGGGTCAGAGTTTCAATGGAGTGCGGATTGACAAGGAAGTCAATTAAAGCGATATATATATATATTTTTTGACAAATGTGATTGATGAAAAGAAAAAGAGACCTGCGAATGAAATTGCCCGATTGAGAAGAAGTTGATATTGAAGAACTACTGAAAAAGACAACAAAATGAGAATTAAAAAGACATGAGCATCACTAGTTTATTTATGAGTAGTCTAAGGCTTAGCTTGGATTTTCGAGAGAAATGAACATGCACTACTAGCTAGCTAAGATTGCTTGGATTGCTTTAGCATTCGTCAAGACCTTAACGGTACCAACATGATAATGATGGTGAAGAGAAAAGTTTGCATGGATGGGTACAAACACCTGTAATTGCTGCCTAGCTTCAAAGTGTGGCTACTGGACCCATGTGACCCTTGTCGTCAAGTTAGCTCCCCTAATCATTTTGTACAGCAAATATTGATTTGCCGTGGTGAGATTTATACAACACCAATACTCGGGACATGATTTTATTGAGTTTATAATGATTAAATACACTTTCAAGATTGATTTGCTAGAGGCATCAGCCATGCCTTGCTTGTTCACGTTACAATAGTGATCAGGAGCTAGCTAGGTTCATCATGAATCATAGAAAGTAAATAAATTGCTGGTGACCGACATGTGGGTTAAATACAAGATGCACAATCTCGATCCAAGGTCCCATTTGCAATCGAGCACAAGCTATTGATTTCTTCGTTTTCATGATAGGGACACTGAGCTTGAAAGCTTGAAAGACACAGATAGATCTCCACATCCCTCATGCCTATTGATTTTTCCCTTCAATTGCATGATAGTTTACTTTCACCGCATCATTGAAAATACATCGTTTTGACCTCTTATAATCAATATTTAATTAACTGCACAAAAGGATTATCTAAATGCAAGACCAAAAGATTAATAGCGAAAGTGTTAAAGAAACGTAGATGGTCGGTATCTGTAATCCGATTGTTTGATAATCAAAAGGATCATAGCAAATATTATAAAGTCTTGGTCATGATTGTAATTGTAATATACTTAATTCAGGAACTTTTTGATGGGCCAAAAGTAATAATAACAGGTTTGGTGGGCAGTCAACATCTGTCTGATCGAATTTAGTACACTAACAATACAAATTCTCTGTTTGTTTTCCCCTTCCAAACTCTAGTAATTGTAATCTCTAATTGTCGAAAACGCAACGAACGTATTCATCCAGCAGCTACCAGATAACACATCTGATTGATCGGTCACAGTCACATGACATTTTAGTGTGTCGGTAACACGAGCTCCAAATAAAATTTTACTATTTATTCAAAGGTTATATTAGCATAAGGAATTGAAAAAGACTTTTTTTTTAAAAAAAAATTTCTGTTTATATTAAATTTTTTTAAAACCTTTAATTAAATATTATATTATTTTTTATATCATATTTCAAAAATATTAAAAGAATTAATTTTTCCACACTTCTTATTTACGAGCTACTTTTATTTTAAAAAGAGCTAAATTAGAAGAGTCGCTCCACAAATAAAGATTTAAGGTGGCGTTTGGTTTTAAGAAATGGGAGGAGAGGAGAGGAGAAAAAGGGAGAGGACTTGAGAGGTGATGAGAGGAGAGGACTCCAAAAATTAATTGCTATTGTTTGGTTTCACATTAAATTTGAAAGGAAAAGAAATTACATGTTTTTTATTTGGATAAATATACCCATTATCTTTAATGTTCATATTGTTAACAAATAAAAAATAATGAATTAATTTAATATAGAAAATAACTTAATAACAAAACATTTAATTTTATATTATATTTTCAATTAATTCATTATTATTTTATAATCAAAATAAGTAACATTGCATAGTTAGTTTTATGTTTAATTTAGTTTGTAAATATTTATAATTATTGAAAACAATAATACGTTATCCTATTGAAATTACCTAGTTAAATAGAGAATTTTATTTTTTAAAATAAAAATTACGCCGCCGTTGACCGCCATCTTTTATCATATTAAATAGATAATAATGATCAGAAATAGACGATTTACTCATTGGAAGTGTTAATTTTTGAAGAAAATGCACTATATAATTGAAAATATAAGAGTTACAATTTTTCCAAATATTTAAATAAGATTTGAGGTGAATAAAAATGTATATTAGCATTTCTAACTTCATACGGTTGTAGATTGGCTCATTGGCTCATGAAGATTCCATTAGTATCAAATTTTATGATAAAATACATCTCCAGCGAAACTCTGAGGAAATCCAGCAATTCACCTTAATGCTTTTTCTTTTTTCAAATAAATTATCCTATTATTTTAAGAAAATGAATATAAATTATTTTTACTTTTAACTTATTTAAAATTAATTTTATTAGATGATAATATTGAAAATTTTGTATTCCAATAGATGAGGAATTTGAAATCCTTATCATTGATAAGAAATACAAGTTGAAGAATTTGAAATCTTACCCATTGATAAGAAATACAAAATTTGATAGAATTGAATTTGGTCCAACCAAATAGTGAAAAGTGGGAAAGAAATCAAATTCTTTTCCTCTCCCCACTCCTCTACCCCAAGCAAACATGGCCTAAGAGTAGAGCTAGTCAATTCTACCATGCTCCACCATTTAACGCAAAGAATAATATTAAAAAAATAATTTAGAACTTATCCATCATCAATAAGTGAATATAAAACATGTAACCAGCCTCTAATTGCCTAGAGCGGTCTTCTGAAATTTCACCAATATACCAAAAAATAAGAAGACAACAATATAAACAAGCACAAAAAATTAAATTAAAAGGTAACCTAACTGGAAAACCAAACATTTAATAGCATCCAATAGCAACATAAACGGTAACAAAAACATAAATTTTGCAATCCCAAAGATCAGGTTCGCTAGTCTCATAGCCTAATATTCTCAACATAAAAACAGGTATCCGTTGAACAAAAACAACTGACATAAAGGTAACTACCAAAAATATCCTTAGAAAAATAGATAGATATCCACTGTTAAACCCTCTTGAAGTCTCAATTATCAAATGATAAGAGAGTTACATAAACAAGTTAGGTCTTGTTGCCTTGTATGTGGTCCTCAGCTTCCTGCTTGGTGGTCTCACCTTCCTGAACACCAAGGGAAACTTGATTTTTGAATTGTGGAACTGCTTGGTGCTTTCTCTCTTGCATAGCTTGGCAGGGATGGTAGCAGTCTTGATAATTTGAATGCAAGGAGACCTGACCCTATGGCGAGAAGCCATCTCAGTGTACATCTGCTCCACAGCCCCGTTCAGAGTGGTATCACGGTACTCCTTGTACATATTGTGATAACCAGTTCGACTCTGATAACGCAACCAGATGCCATAGTTCTTGATCTTGGTTGGGTTCTTCTCAAAAATCTGCAAGAGATTACGATTAGATATTAATGGAAATCCCTTGAAATCTGTACATTTTAATGTTTCAATAGCAAAAACCTGAAATCATCAACTAATCAAGCCCAAAAGAATTCAGCCTAGATACAAGAGATTTAATGCACCAAACAACTACAGGATAAGAAGTAACTAAAGTTGCATTAAAATTGCAGTCTTCACTAATCAAAATTACACATGCATAGGCATAACTCAAAATATGGGATGAAGACCTAATAATGGCACATAAACACAACAACTTGAATCAAATTGAAAGACATGTGATCCAATCAAGAAGCCTATTAAATTGAGAATCTAATTCACAAAACACAACATTTACCAACACAATTGCTCATTTATCCTATTAGGTTTAATCAGGAAGTCACTGAATCACTAAGTGAATAGAGATAAGCAGTCAAATAAGAATCCATAATAAACTATCAAATAAATGATTTCAGAAAAATTTAGTTTGCAGTTGCAAGATTTATATGATCAGATCACATATCAAATTCTCACCAGATAACTACCAAATAAAACTACTCAACACAAGAGATCAAAGTAATTTGGCAACAATTCTTATTTCAACAGAGAATTTACAGAATATTCTAAGCCATACGAATAAACATGTACTTAACTATAAAGGTATTAAAGATGCACAATAGAATTTTAACAATGGCCAAAAAAGGCTAAAGCACAACAACAATAAATAATCACACAAGTAACTACTGACTTCCTAATGAAAACAACTACCAAATAAGCAACAGAGCACACTGTGAAATGTGTTAAAAAACATAAGAGGTATACCTCGTTAATGGCAAGCATTTGACCATTACTCTTCTTGACCTTCTTGAGCTTTCTAAGAAAGTACCTGATGAGAACCAAACAACATGAGAAACCCACCAACATACCAGCTAAACCAATCTCACTCCAATCATTCAATAAAGAAGACTGAATCCATGGAACATGAACAAAATCACTCACCAGAACTTAGACTTGGCTCGAACCTCATTCGTGGCCCACAACTTCATCCTGTAAATCTTAGGATGCTCATCGGACTCAGTTGGAAGAGCTCTCCCAACAACCTGATACTGGTGAAACTGCACAACAACCCATAACGAATTCCCATCAACAAACACCCTAAAATCCCTAATAACTCTAAAGAAAACATAGCTATAACAAACGGATATGATCCACATGAAGCCCCCAATTAATTATAGCTCATACAAAATGAAGAGTTCTACCAAATAGCTCAAAACTCTACTCCCCTTTTGGCTTACAAAAGAGCTAAATTTAATTTTTGCAGGGCATACTAACTAATCAATTACAAACACCTAAAAAATTGCAGCATTTTATTTTTTCATCTGAGAACAAATATAAATCGTAAAACAAGCTCATATAATTAAAGGTTATCAGTAGATCTAGGAAGTGAGACCAATAACGTACCCTGAAAGTGACCATTTTCGAGGAAATACAAGATGTGACGATCTCCGCAGCGTAACTCTCTCTCTCTCTCTCTCTCTCACTCTCTGTTAAGGAGGAAGATGAAACTAGGGTTTTCTTTTGGTTTTATAGCGAGGAAAACCCTAAATGAATAGTGGTTAAAAGTGACGCCGTTTGGTCCCCGAGTTAAATGAAACCCGGTTTTTAAAAAATACACGTGGCGTAACGAAAATATTTACGACTATTTCTTAAAATCCTAATTATTTATTATTCGAAAAACATCCAATTACTTATTCCTTTCTAAAATTATTTATTAAATAAAAAAATTTATGTAATATTCTGTTCTACTAACATATACGCTTTGGATTCAAAATTTAGAATGAAGAATATAATGTAGGTTTATTAATAAATTGAGACATTTTTTCGATTTTCAAATACCATTGTGAATTTTTAATGTAATATTATTTGTCTAAAGAGATTCAATATTTATCTCGTTCATGTGGAAGAAAACAAGTATATTTGTTGGGATGCTTTTTTTTTTTTTAAATGATACATATAGACTTTGTTTGGTATTAAAATATTGTAACTTTTAAACCACATTAAAGAAAATCTGTAATTAAATAATTTTGACCAACATAATAAAAATATTATAAATTTTTTTACATACAAATGTGGAATCGAATCTAACTTAAGTCTCCCAAGTACAAAAATTAATATTTATTAAATATTTTAATACAATAACTTAAAAACTACATATGCCTAATTTCAATACCAATCATGGCCTTACAGATGGTGAAAGGAAATTAGGCAGCCGTGGTGGAGGGCTGTCAAAAACACTGGAAATTGCTCTTCATTTCGTTGTTTAGGCTACTACTACAAAATTGGGCAATTGGGCAATTGGGCTAAATTGTGCACTTGGGCTGGCATCACAAGAACAAACATGCAATTTCCTGCAGAAGACAGCAGGGCACGAGCTAAACGCTAATAGGCTTCCACAAACAAATTAACTTATATACCAGTTCGACAGCCCAACCCCCCCAACCAAAAAACAGAGCAATTGGATGTGAAACAAATCTCACATTAGTTTGAAATATACATCCGTTCTCCTTTGTGTAGCAATACTAGACATGACTGGCTGCAATTCATAAGAACACTAGCTCTATGCCTAACCATGAATACCCAATAATTTCAGTTGCCTTTACATGTCAAAGATATAAGAACAAATACAATAACCAACCAATATTATTCTGGAAACCATTAGATGAATTTGCAATTGTGGCAAACCATGTTAATCTCCCCAGGTATGAGCTCCCTTAGTTACTCCGAGAGTTAAAGCAATCATTGTAAGAACCGACTGCAGAAGGCAGGAAAGATAATCAGAAAATCAAAAGATGAAAAGAAAATAATGTTTAAGCACAAGCAAAGGCAACAGCAGAAAGAAGTTATCCAGCTGAAAAGTTACACATCAGCATCTTGGGATTTCCAAGGGCATAGTTCAGTCAACCATATAATGTTGCCTACAATATATAAACAGCATTACGCCAACAACTAACTCCATCCATCACTAGTGATAACGTGTCTAAAAATCCTGTGCCCTATACTACACATGCTTTATAGAGAAAAACAAACAGAATGGTTTGGACCCATTAACATGACCAAGCAGTACAATGATAGCACATGTTTTGGCTAGAGAGAAGTGGAAAGGCAAATAAAGAGAACTTACAGCAATTGCACATGCTATGTATCCAGGTTTTTCTCGGTAATCCACTTGTGCACAGAGAGCAATAAAAGCTCCAACGTACCAGGGAATGCCACCAAGGAAGAATCCAATTATAAACCTGGAATTCAAATTTCAATTTTTTTATTCATTAAGCATGGGCAAGACTGCAATTCAAGTTGAGCAATGTAAAATTGGCTCTGGGACAACATCTTTGATTATAACACAGTTGATAAGAGTACAGTTCTCCTTTATCTTCTTTCATACATTAATTGTTCGAGACAACCTTAAGTTCAACTGTTCAAGCCATTCCCTTTGGTCTTTTCTTTTCTATGTTGCTTTCCCCTTTTCTAAAGTTTCTACTTGTGTGGGTTGATTGGAGCAGAGAAGCTAGAGGAAACAAACAAGGAAGAAAGCTAAACAATGCCTAAAATATACTTGAAAAGATACATAAAAGAGAAGAGAGAAAAGTAAGAAAGCAAAGATAAACAGACATCCAAGAAAATACAATCCTTGAAATGAGTTCTATATAGCTTGTGTAACAGAAATCTGCATAAATCTATCATATTCCAGTGCCATTGATCTGATGATCTAACTAGATCCTAAATTTCGATAAAACTTGACTTGTTGCCAGAGGGAAATGGCCACAATTATGCACTATCAACAAAAAAAAAAGCACAATTCTAACACGGACTAGAAGCCGAATTAGAGTTACAGCAATGGGAAAAGCAATACTCATATAAAGCTTTCCAATATCTTCCATCACAAAGAAGAAGAACCAACTAATAATGGTCACCCAACTTCTGCCTCTAATCTGCTAAACTGACAGTGATAATGCAAACATAAACATGTATCTAGACTAAAGGGAAACGGCCACAATTATGCAGTATCAACAAAAAAAATTTTTAAAAAAAATGCACAATTCTAACACGGACTAGAAGCCGAATTAGAGTTACAGCAATGGGAAAAGCAGTACTCATATAAAGCTTTCCAATATCTTCCATCACAAAGAAGAAGAACCAAATAATAATGGTCACCCAACTTCTGCCTCCAATCTGCTAAACTGACAGTGATAATGCAAACATAAACATGTATCTAGACTTTTCCATGAGACACCAAAAGAAAACATGTAACCAAATAACCATGTGAAGTTTCTTTTACTATTTTCTTAGAGTATATGCTGCATCTTTGGAGAGTGACAACATATTCAAGTTCTTGTGAAGAAATTAATAAAACATACAAAAACCATACCAATTTTATGGCCAGTGATACGGAAAAAATAAAATAAACAAATGATGAATGGGGAACTTACAAGAACCAGCCCATGCCAATGCCACAGCAAGGAAGGCGATGTTCTCCCAAAGGCCTTCCCTCGACAACAGCATAACCTTAAAGCCCCCCATTGAAAAAACAAAAATAATCATTAAAATAAAAATTAGACACCGATTTAACATACAATAAACAGAGACATTCATTTACATATTCACGTTTAATGAAATAGTTGATATATTAAAAGGGATTAATAATTTATCTATCAAAATCTACCTGGGATGGTTTGGTAGCCGTGGCCATATAACAAGGGATGGTTGGAAATACCAGGTCCGGGAGGAGGAATGGGCTGCGGCAAACCGACAACCTGCTGGGGCGGTGCCTGAGGGAATGGAGGATAGTAATTCACGACCCCTTGAAACGTGCCGTAGTAATTTTGATTCTGCGGGTTACTGATCAAACCTCTTCCCTTCTGTTCGTCGTTCATTGTCGTTTGTTTAATTTAGATAATTTTAAGGTTAGGATTCGCAACGGCGCCGTCAAGCCGTTATTCTTTCCACCTTATTCTCTCTCCTCCGCGATGGCGCGCACAATGACGGAGCCACGGGCGGAAGAGGCCGTCAAAAATTTTGTAATTTCCTTTTTGAGTTTTTGTTTTAGGTAGATATTTTTTGCTTTTGGGCTCGGGGAGTGGACGTGTCAAATCGTAAGTCGGCTAAATTTGACGTAATGGATCCGAAACCCAACTCGAATTCCAGTTGGGTATTGTTAGACGGCTGGGCTGGGCTGGGCTGGCGTTTGGGCTTCGTGTGAGATTTGTGGACTTCCTGAGTTTCAGTCAACAAATCCCCTTTGTTGAAGGACTCGTATATTTGAGGGGTGCTAGCGGCGCCACATTCTATTTTATATTTCTCACAGGAGACAGACTCGTATTATGTATGTAATCTCTGAAACTTACAAGATAAATGGAACTTGAAAAGATAAAACTGAGAGGACAAACAACCAGAGAAAAAAAATCTTAGTTCATTATCTCCTAATTTGATTTAAATTTTATTCCAATTCTCGACAATTTAATAGACATAATTAAGAAAAGTCTCAACAATTTAAGTTGTTGATTAAAAAAAAGTGATAAAATATGTAATGATCTAATGAAACTTAAAATTAATTGGAGGAGCCTGATGGCCGAGAGTGCCAAGTAAAATATTTTACTTTTTTTTTTAAATAAGTAAAACTTTACTTGGATGCGATATAAGCAATATATTTGAGCTCCTTTTTATAATTAAGCACAGCCGAACTATAAAATTGTTTAGGACCTTACACAGAGGCCGTCTAGGAGGTGATCCAATGGTTGGTTTAAGTTTTAAGTTTTATCCAGGTGGGGTGGACTGGTAAAAGACCTAAGAGAAGAGGAAAATGCAGTTGAGGACGATATTCGCTAGCGCTTCGAAGGACGAGTTAGTGGAGTATTAGAGGAGAAGAAGATAGAAATGAGAAAGAACTTACTTTTAATTTAATTTAATTCTCAAAGTGGAGTACAAAAATGAGAAAGAACTTACTTCCATGAGTTTGACCGAACCTTCATATATTGGGAATTTGGGATGCGTTTTAGGGCGCCTGTTGGTCCTTGTGGACGTATGGTCTTAACAATATGTTGAGTTTTTATTATTATTATTATTATTATCATCGTCGTCGTCGTCATTAATAATATGTTGAGTTTTTCACTTATATCAATTGTAACAGTATGGTCTTAACAATTAAGTAGATATTGTCTGCTTTGTGTACATAGTCCGTCACGATTTTGTTATCCAACTTTATAACCCAAAACTCATAAGCTTAGTTAGGAGAGTCTATGACTTACAAATCAGTAAAGGAACTCATTCTCAAAGTGGAGTACAAAAATGAGAAAGAACTTACTTCCATGAGTTTGACCGAACCTTCATATATTGGGAATTTGGGATGCGCTTCAGGGCGCCTGTTGGTCCTTGTGGACGTATGGCCTAATCAGATCAGCCACACTCCTTCTCAGATAGGGGCATTCTTATATCTTAGATGAGGGTCCAAATATCTAATGACTTTTTCGCTAGGTCGGATTTGCATGTAACGCACCTTTACCGGTAGATCGGCTTGGGATCACGTGGTTGTCCTTAGGTTTTCATGCATTGGCCTTCGATTGGCACCCTTAATGAACAAACAGAGCTCATGTGTGCCACAGCTCTCTAAATGAGGCACTCCTCTTTGTTGGATGTGCTTCCATCCGCACTTCCCCTTGCAAATGACCTTTTTTATGAAGAGTTCTTATGAATTTCTTATTATTATTATTATTATCATCATCGTCGTCATTAATAATATGTTGATTTTTTTACTTATATCAATTGTAACAGTATGGTCTTAACAATTAAGTAGATATTGTCTGCTTTGTGTACATAGTCCGTCACGATTTTGTTATCCTGCTTTATAACCCAAAACGCATAAGCTTAGTTAGGAGAGTCTATGACTTACAAATCAGTAAAGGAACTCACTTGCTAACATATATGTCTATTTAGTTAGGAGAACTCATAAGATATTCATCCAGAAATTAGGTCACAAATAAACTATAATATCAATTATAACAGCTCAAGCCCAACAGTCAAATAGATATTGCCTGTTTTGGGCATACAGCCCATCACAGTTTTATTATTGGGCTTGCAACCCAAAACGCGTTTGTTTAGTTTGGAGAGCCCATAATTTATAAATTAATCCATAAATTCACTCGATAGTGAATTAGTGATATGAGATATTACATCAATAATATGATAATTCGTTGATGAAATCCCTCCTCTTTCAATGAGGCCCCCACTTTGGCGATGTGGATGCTCCCATTAAGAACTAAGAAACATCTGTGAATTATAAAATCCTAGGGCAGCTCTAATTGCTTATCTCTTTAATTTTTTAGGTTTATCCTTCACAATTCCATTGTTTTCCTTATCATGGACGATTTATGTACTCTTCATTGAGTATTTGGGAATGGTATATTTATGTTCAAAATATTTTTTAGGTAAATGAGAAATTGTTACTCAAAGTACAATTATAGAGTTGAAAAAATTAAAAGAAAATACAATTGTCCCACAAGGGAAAGAAAACTGAAGCATGAAATGTCTATATATGGCTACTCGTGTTCATATGGGTAAGAATATGAGTATAGAAGCTCTCTCTTGTGCGAGCTTGATTCTTGAGCTGATTGGAATTAAAAGCAACAGACAAACTAATTGTAATTTTAAACTTTTAAATTAAACTTTTAACTAGCGAAGAAGACCATTTGAGAATATAAATTGCTTGCTCCATTTCTTTTTTTAAAGAAAAAAATAACTTATTCCCCGCATGTTCATTAGTGAACACAAATAACCGTACAAGACATACAAAACCATGCAAAAACCTACAATAATAACAGTATATAAAAAATTGGATACGATTAGGTAGATTCGGTATATAATTAATTAACTAGCTATACCGTACAAGACATGCAAAAACCTAAAACAATAATAGTATATAAAAAATTGGATACGATTAGGTCGATTCAGTATATTATTAATTAACTCTCTAGATAAAATATTTGGAAAAGGCGAGGGTTAAGAATCCAAAATCAAATCCCGCACATTCCAATCGAATCCCGAGCATGGAATTGACATATTTTGATGTAAATAATTAAAATCAATTAAAAAAATTAAATAAATCAATCGTTTTCGCCAAGCCCGTACACATGGAACTGACCCTCCCTCCACAAACAATCAATTTTCGTGCGGCACAAGCGACAGCTATTTTGATCGTCTATTTTTAAATAGACAGCAGCCTCCGTGTTCGTCTTCCGCGTCAAACGTTCCTCCCTGGACGGTCACCAAATTCAATTAGTTAAGTACATTTACCGAATGTTGACAAAAAGTCCACGACGGGATCAGATAAAACTAAAATATATCCAATTGGAACGAAACTTCTTTCCACTTGGATATCGCAGAATCATATGGCAACCAAATTCTGACCTTTGGTCCGTGGGGCAACTGTTGCGCCATACAACACGTTTTATCGCAAGTAGCTGTGTTGGATTGAAATTAAAATGATCTGACGGTCAAAAACTTCACACGTTGTAATTAGCTGACTCTGGTCAACCCGGTTACATCACCAGATTCTCCAACTCAGTTGCCCTGGGCACAAACGCTTACATCACCACGGAGCAAGTCACGTCGAGCGCTGGAACAAAGCCCTGCCGTTGCCATCACCCTTTGAGCCATCGATACCATGTAGCAACCTTTGAGTCCCAAAACCCAACTGCACAATCTTTTAAAACCCTTGCTCGTGGCTTGTGACGCCATAAACTACTGTTGTAATTTTTGCCGCCGGTGATGGTTCCATATCATCGTCGTCCATCTCCCCAACCAATCCACATGCAACCCCAACCTCAATAACATTTTAACAGCCATAAACGCACAATTTTTTTTCAACCCGCAATTGCAGCCACTTTCAAGCATCAAGCATCACCAATCATTTTTATTTTGAGGCCGTTGATTGAGTTTCACTGCCAACGAAATCCTCTTTATACCTAACACACCATCAAGCATCAACAACTATTTTATTGAAGTAGGTTTTCAAAGATTTTGTCTCTGCTCAGACACAATCAAAGATTTTATTGACATGAGTTTTTAAAGATGGTTCCAAATCGATTTTGTTGATTCTAATGTAGTTTATCATTTTTGCGAAAAAGATTATTTTAGTAATTTTAAAAGTTCGTTAACAGTCAAAATAACTGATAATTAACGGTAAATGAGGCATCTATAATTATAATAATACATTCTATTTAGATGTTAATACACCAAATTTTAAGAAAAATTCTTAAAAATTACCCTAACTGAATATGGCGATATGATCATCTCTCTTTTAAATTTTAAACGGTTTCAGGAGTTTAGTGGAGAATTAATTGAGAATTTTGACCATTGACTTAAATTGATTGTTGTACTGGTATTCGTGTTTGTGGTCTCAAGGATTCAGATGTAGGAGTTTGTTTCAGTTTACCTTGTTAATGAGAGCTGGTGCATGCAAATATTCATCTGTTCTTAATTGTTTTGTTTTTAGTTAAATTAGTTGCAGGAAGGAACAAAAAGCTGAATCTGACGGGTGATGCCCATGGTTTTGTCGGTTGCCCATAAATCATTTAATTATGTAATAGATATTTCCAGCCGTTAGATCATGCAAAGATTCATCCAACGGGCTTTTCTAATACAATAAAAAAGTATGGTATGGTCAACAGTTGCACTACAGCTGGGTCCTTGCTTAATAATAAAATTTTCTTATTTATTTATTTTAAGTGTTTAATAATAATGTTTAAATTATCATAACATAACTACATAAGTTTAAAAACAAAATCATAATATACGTTAAATTAAATGTGAAAAGAACTAAGGATGAGAATGTGTGAGTTGAAAGTTGAAACTTTGACCTCAAATATATGAAATTTTGACTTCATGAAATATAAAATCAACACAGACATTCAAATATGTACGTTTTATTTCTAAAGTTATTTGATATGTAACAGGTCAAAAATAGATAATATATTTCCATGAAAACAAATATATAACATTGACATTTTTAATAATATTTATAATATAAGAACTAATTTAATAATTAACTTAAATTATAGTGATCTAAAAGAACATTTGCACACCGTGTTACATGGAATCAAATCTTTATATAAAATTAAAAAAAAGGGAATGTTTCGAGAACTTAACCAATTGTATCACCCCCATTGTCTAAAAAGACAAGAATAAAAGTTACGTGATAGTGTATTTGTTACATTTCTTTTTCTTTTTCTTTTTTTAATAAGTATCTTAAGCTTTGTATAGAATTGAAAAAAAAAAAATTATAGTTGCACAAGAATTTTAAAAATTTAAATAAAATCGCGGTTGATTGCACTGTACATGGCTGTGCGCTAGTCTTGCCCTTGTCTCGGAACACTAACAAGGTACAAGAATCACACTTCTTTATGACATGTTTAATTTGAAAAAATAAATTAAGAGGAGAGGAGAGGGGGAAAAAAAATGAGTGAGAGATGAATTAACAGGTCAATCAAGTAATATAAATAATATGGGTAAAAGCTTGTTTAGTCCTTATATTATAAGGTTAGTGTCCATTTAGTTTCTTTATTTTTAAAAACACCACAAAACATCCCTGCTACTAAATATTGACACTTATGCCATTATTTTTTTTATTTTTAACTTGCTTTTACAATATTACATTTTTACAATAATGTTTCTTTTTTGGATATTAATAAAAAATTAAATTATCAAATTAAACTCAAAAATAAAATAAAAACAAAAAAGGTATATATTAATTTTTGTGGAAGCTCATGTATGTCTAAAGTTTTAATATCGTAAAAAATTACATTATCAATTTTTTTAGAAAAATTAATATTTTAACTCAAGAGTGTGTTCCACAAAAATTAATATATATATATATATTTTTATTTTATTTTATTTTTTAGTGTTAAACTGGTAATTTATTTTTTCTTTTTAATAATGTCTAAAAAATTATTATAATAGGGTTATTTTTTTCTTTTTAATAATGTCTAAAAAATTATTATAATAGGGCAATATTATAAAAATAAGTTAAAAGGAACAAAAAATAATGGCAAAAGTGTCAATAATTTAATGGTAGGGATGGTTTGAAGTATTTTTAAAAATATAGGAACTAAACGGACACTAACTTCAAAATATAAGGACTAAACGAACTTTTACTCCAAATAATATTGACCATTTTTTTTTCTCTAATTTTGTATCTTCTCTTTTCGTCTCATCCGACCAAAAGGGGACTTTTTAATTGGTCATCAAAATTCTTGGGACTACAAGTGTACAGGATCATATAAACGTATGTATGACTATTCATCTCTCAACTTGCTAAACGCCCAAATAAAAGTAAAATTAAAAGGCCAATCAATGAAATTGAAAGGACCGAGACCAATTGAGCTGCCTTATTTTGATGAAAGATCCAAATTTTACTTTACGTCTTCAAACAGCAAGACCAGGCCGGGAGCTGTATTTAAATGTCATACATGCATTGCTTGCATGAACGTTTTTCACCACAATCGAAGCCAATTTTCTATTTTCAACTCCCATTGGCTGCTACTTTCTGACCATAATCTGCACATATTTGCCAATTTTGACCAACAAATTGGGTGGATCTATTCAGAATTTCTGTCCATGTGTGATAAAAAATGGTTACTTCTGGAATTTTCTGTTGAACAATCTTCTTTCGGTTGAGAGTCGCGCTTTCTAGAATCTAACAATAAGTCTGCTGTGGTAATAGATAATTGGGTTATGTTTCTTTAGTTAATTTTTTCAACCTCCATGACATTTTTTTTTTTAAATTTTAACAAAACACTGATATTTTAAGCGGAAAAATCCAACAGAGCGACACCCAAATTAACTTTAAAATCATAAGGGTTAATGGTTACCACATTGTTTGATTATTTTTAACTAATATAAATGATAACTCCGACCAATTTTATAATTAATTCCATTGCCCTTGATCAATCTTCAGTTTCTATCAATTTTTTTTTTGCATCCCCACTTTTCCAAATCGATGAGCATTAAATGCGCATAAAATTAGCTAGAAATAAAATAGTTAACATGAGGTGCACACCCCTCCCCCCTCAAGCGCATGTCTACTGTATCACTTTAATGATCGTTTACTTCTCGAATTAGGGACAAAATTTAAAATTGGAATTATTGATAACATTTTTTTTTTTCACAAAATAGAGTTGAAAATCGGAATCGAAATCGTGGAGCTTGTCTCAACTTAGAAATTACGAATGAGAGACTAATTTCTAAGAAGTGTGGAAATTAATTTCTTATTCTTCGGACGGACCATTTTACCCCACAATAAAAATTCAATTCATTTCAATTCTGATTTCTATAATTCAAATAATTAATTTATTTTGATTTATATCCCTCATTTTTAAGTAGTCTTTTTCAACTTCCTGTGTAGTGAATGCAGCATCAGGGTCCAGTTAGTGGAACTGGTGAACCACGCTGGCTTGTTCGTTGCGTGGGGCACAGGGCTTGTGGTACCCCCTACTCTTGATCCAGCCTTTTCTTCCCATCGGTAGTGAATCACCTACTATCTTGACTCTTATGCAAGTTACAGACAAGATTTTCTGGTAAGTCGCGGAAATACAACAATTTAAAATTTGTAGGGTTCAATCCAGTAACATTGAGGTGAAATGACAGATAGTGAAGGGTGAATTTCAAGGGAATCCCCACACACAACATCAGTTGTGAGATTCAAGTTTCAAGTCTCGCCGGCACAGGGGGGGGGGGGGGGGGGGGGGAAATT